>VZSE01010347.1:649409-708724 GCA_013398275.1 Promerops cafer
GCAGGCACAGGACCGGCGCCCGGTCCGCCCGCTGCCGCCGCCGCAGGGGGAGCGACAGCTCATAGCAACGCAATGGCGTCCTCGTCCTCGCCCGCCCCCGCCGCGCGGCGCCGCCCGCCGCCGCAGCGCCCCCTGGCGGCACGGGGAGGATTCACTCGGGGCTGCCACGGCAACCGGCGCCTGCATCGCCGGCCGAGCCGCTTGGCTTCCACCTCTGCAGGGACACCGACAGACGCGGGGCACTTCTCCCACGGCCCTCGGGCCGCTGTTTCTGCGCCGGGTGTTGGTAACCACCACGCCAGAAACAAACAACTCCCGGCGGGATGCGAGATGACACTCCTTGCACGCCCAAGTGTTAAGCACTTGACAACAACCCGCGGCATCACGGATACAGCGAAACATATATGCAGGTCCCCGCTTTCATAGCAGGAGGGCGAGTGCCTTTGAATTCCAGGGTCTGCCCTCTCAAAGCAAACACTTCCTCCGGGAAAGCTCCATCCTCGGCAGCAGCAAGGCTGGAAGCGTCCAGGGTGCACAGAGAGGCTAGCAGAGTTAAACCAGCTCAGTCTGGAAGGGGAACAACAAGGGAATCGTCTTCCAAGCAGCTGGGAACTGACGTCCCTGCCCCTGAACACATCTGGGCACCAGACGGGCCCTTCATGCCAGCTTCGCCCCAGGCAAACGAGCACTTTCACGCAGAAAAACATCAGACTAAATAAGCTGGAGCCCACACCGAACATACGGTGATTCTCTCTTTAGTGTTCTACCTCTCAGATGTCAAAGGAAACGAAAAATCTCCCGTTCGCACCTGATCCACTGGGAGCCGGGGCAGTGTGAGGGACAGCGCCGGGAGTGCCCCCTGCCGCACAGGAGCGGTACTGCACCTGGGCAGGGCCCCCGCCGCCGGCTCCGACCAGCCAGCTCCTCTCTTCCCCTTCCAGCTCCTCTCTCCCCTTGCCCTTCCAGCTGTACTGAACGCCGCTGCTTTTTTCCTCTTTCCTCTTGTGTAACATACAGCGGTGCATATAAGATATAACTGGTACTTAAATAATGCTGTTAAATTTGGCGATATTCACCATACAGTATGATCCAGCCTTTCAGGCTTCATTTAGATTTGGGGGAGAAAGCGTACTTGTGACGCTTTTATCAGCATCGTATATGCTGTGTAACAGGCAAACAAATGCATTTTGATCTTTCAGGTATAAAGAGAAAGATAACACAAAACCAGACTTGTAAAGTTAGCAGCAGGGCCAGTAAGTACATAATGTACTATTAGAGTCCTAAATTTAAAAAACCTCAGTGCTGCCGTAGGAAGTATTTAACGCTTCTTGAAGAAAAAAGACAAAAATGGTGTCACACTGCCACACTGCTGATTAAATCTATGTGCAAAATGCCAACATTCACTCCTGCTGTATGTGTTGCAAGATTCTCTAGGATCAGGTAATTTTTTTGGTCCAGCACCAGCAGAAAGAGTTGCCTCTTTCTTACAAGGACAACCAAAGGAGGTGGTAATGAGCTATCACTGACACCAAATGGCTTCTACAGAAGAAACCAAACAGTTTCAGTTTTTCCAGCCACAAGAAGAGATGCCTGGAGTTCACATGGGGAAAAACCTGAGAAGTATGGTACGGAGAAGTTCAGTAAGCCCAAGAGCTTGCCATTTTGCAAAGCATGATGACTTAAAGATACTCAGCAAAATCATCCCCACAGGCTTAAGACAGACAAAATCATAGATGGCTAATTAAGTACAGATCTGAGTGTCAGAATTAGACAAAATCATGAATGGTTGTCAAGCAAAATGGCCTAGCTACAACTTGTACCTCAGAAACTTCTTAAGGTAACAGGCAAGAGGCAAAAGGCATCAGGTTTAACTACTTTATCTAACTCATCATAGCTATTCACATATTCAGGTATCCAAGTCTTAATATATATTTAAAAAATAAATCCATAGATTATTAAATTCATAGATCTTCAGGTATACAAGTCTTAATGCATATTTTTAAAATAAATCCATATATTATTAAATTCACAGATGTTATAACAAGTTTACCTTTATCTAACTGAACTCTTCTCAGAAGCTGAATGCAGAAGTTACTGTTAGATCCAAGAGAGGCAGAAATAAATTTTGCTGTCTGAAGGACACATGCCTAAACACCAGTATTTCTGGATCTCGGTCACTCACAAAGTACACCCTGTATACTACAGGGAAAGGAGAGGTAGAAAAGAGTCTCTTACCCTGCAGAGGTAAAGCAGACCTACTTCTAAACAAGCTCTTAAACCAATTCAGAACTGCAAAAAACAAGCCAATATTTTTTGCACACACTTTAGTAACTTGACCCACATTCCTATAAATATAAAAAGTAACTTTTATTACAAAGAATAAATTCTCTTTATAAATACAATCATTACTGTGTACACAATCCCCTTCAATAAACACATTGTGGTGCTCAAAATCAGTGGCATATATATAAAATACTATATTAGTTTTTAATTGAATCATTTTACACCCACATACATTATTTCGCAGCACCAAAAAGGTATGAATAATTTGGGATTTTTTTCAAAGGACAGAGCGGTATTTACAAGCAAACATGATCCAAACAGCACACGCAGATTCAGGGTATGCAAACACTCGTACACGAACTGCAAGTCGCACCTGGTCTCCCCTACAACAGATTATTTCTTCACAAAAAGGAGACCTATATGACAAAAAGAAACACAGGAGTAACAGACAATCCTAAGATATTGATAAAGCTTCTAATGACATAGTGCAATTTTTTTAAAGTGTGACTAGCATTTAAGTAAAAATGAGTATCCATCTGTCATTACAAATAATAATATCATTCTATAGTGCAAGGGCTGTTGCCTTGGAGGAAAATGACACCACTGCTGATCATTTTCAACAAGTACAGAGAAATGAAATCAACTCCTCGTTCTTCAATTTAATACACAAGAAGTCTATCACCACCGAATCAGCAATGTAACCTAAAAGCTCTGTACCTCATGGTCCATTAAACACACCACACCACTCTTCCTCCAGTTCTAACCTAAGGAAATTATATTTCTTTAAAACTCATTACTAAAAAAAATTAGTTGCAATTAGCAATTGAGGATTACTATTTAGTTTTAACATATACATATATCTTTACACTTAGACTTACCGAAGACACGTGGCAAATGCTCTCCTGGCATTTCTGTGCACAAAATGGATGGGAAACCCTTTGAAGGTGTGACCATCGGGTACTGCTCTCCTTACAGCATCCTGAAACTCTTCATTTCCTGCAGAAACACCTGCTGTGCGTTCGAGCTCATAGGCTGCTAGTGCTGGTGACAACAGATAGGAGAGCTGGTCATCCCAAACAGTAGAAAGGCCAAGATCCTGGGAGGCAAGTCACAGAATGATGACAACTGTGCAGAAGGTACATCAGGATATGCCTAAACTCACCTACTGTATGGATTCAAATAAATCCAAGAATCCTTATATTGGTAGTTAATGCCAGTGAACTCATGAAGCAGTGAGATTTGTGTATTGACTCACACACCAACTGGGAGGAGCAAACACCACCACCAGAAGCAAGTGACACCACAAGTATAAAATATTTATCAAGGAATGAAGTTAAATTATTAGACTAAAACATAAGGCCAGCAGAGTTGAAACCGGATGTTTCAGCTACAGTATCTCTGCATGAAATGTAAGAAGATATGCATAAATACACAGCAAAAATATGGAAAAGATAACTAAGATTCACCTAACATTTTTTCAAATGTCTCATGGAAAGCCCTTTCTGAAAAAATGATGCACAACAGCTCCCCAAAACACAAAGGCACCTTCTTTCTACCATCCATCTTCCCACCACACACATGCACCTTCCTCCCAGCATCCCAAATGCAAAGAAGCAGAAAAATCTACCACGTATATACATTCAACACTGCATGAGACTCATAGCCTGAGAAATTTTTTTTTGCCACCCTAAAGGCTGAGCATCGTGTGGGGAGATAAAACAGAAATAATCAAAAAACCTCATTAAAAACAGACATAAGTTAACAGGGACTTAAAATATCATTGCCTTCATGCCCAGCACAGGAAGCATCATTTCTGGCACATTATGTCTTGTAAAAATCCTGGTAAAGGACAAAACTAGCTTCTAAAAATATCTCCAATTTTGTAAAGCAGTCAGAGTAAGATCACGAAAGCTGAAAGCCTGCTTTTATCTAGGAACCAGAAACATTTGTGCTGGATTGGCAAAGCCCACTAACAACCAGATTTCATCTTCCTGGTGCTTTTAGAGACCCCTTATCGGGTGGTCTGCAGGTGCCAGTAAGCTGAAGATCACAGACCTAGAATGAGGGGCAAAGGCAGGGTGGGGGGAAAAGCCCACACATGAGGCTGTGGATCACCACTGCAAATAATAGTAAGTATGATGTCTAAACCAGCTCATTCCAGTCTTCCCAAACAATTTTCAGTTGTTTAACTTATCCTATATCACATTTCTGCAAAAGCTGATGGAAAACACATTGCAAAGATACAAGTATGTGAACTAACAAATGGCTATCCAAAACAAGTATACAATTAACACATGAACTTCTACTACCATGACAGATCACTGCCAATCTTTCTCACCTTTCTGTGTTCAGAGACCAGTATCCTCAGCTGCACTTCTATCTCATTACTTGTTACAGCAGCATCTATTGTAGAAGCACACAGAGGAGGAGAAGGGGGAACTGAAGACGTTGCTCCAGGAGGACATACAGATTTTATAGCTTCTCCACTCATGGGTTTCCATTTAGATTCATCATGCAGGTCAAACACACACACCTCCACAGCATCAGAGGGCTGACAATTTCCAAAGAACTTTTGATGGTTGAAGATACAACCTATTGTGCGATACGGATACAGTGGCTTGGGTTGTTCAGCTAGGGGAGGGTCATCAGGATTGATAGGTCTGTGGATGTACCTGGTCAAAAAGATTGAATTTCTTATTAATACAACTTATTTCAAGGCAAGGTAAAAATATTTCAATGGGACAGATATAGCCATTTTTCCTTTAAAAATACAAGCCAAGTTTGTCATCAATTTTTCCCCTCAAAATTGCATTCATTTGTTTACAGAAATGTAATTGTACACGCTTTGGAGGCATAATACACAATCAAATAATACATCGTTTTTAGTCTTTAAATCTAGAAAAATAAGCTGCTTAATTAAGCAATTAAATTTTGCAACTATAAGAACATACTCATACAGTTTCCCTGCTATTCATCACATCTGGAGAAATACACCTGCAAATGCTTATCACAGGATACACAAACAGTGTCAAAACAGAACTGCTTGATTTGAACACCGGAAAGAACATGTTCCAGAAGCTTTAGTACACCAAACAACTACATGTGCCCTTCTCAAATGACTCAATCCAAGAGAAAATCTCAGACAACTTAGATTTCTGCATGGGGAAAAAAATAATGCAACACTGATTTTGCTGAGGAGATCAAGCAAAAAATACAGGTTCCTAAACAATCACGTCAGATTGCAGCTCCTTTACAAATGACGGCAGCGGTAACATGGATGGCAATCAGCTGCCATAAGACACAAAACAGTTACCATACAGTATTAAAGACACTGATACATTACAAACTGATTAAATACTTCCCCTCATGCTGAATCAGTTATTTTCCAAGCAAAAGCAGTAGACAGAAAAAAGACTCAAAGACAAACATCACCTGGATTATATGATAGGGTATGAAGATTAAAAACAAACCACAACAGCAAAAATATCCTACACAAACCTCAATATATATTGTTCTGTCTTCTTATATTCTTTCTACTCACCTATGTCCTGTTAAACTCTCCCAAAAAGTAATTGTTCCATCAGATCCACAAGTCATTACCCAAGTATGGGGGACTCCTTTTGCTTTTGTTCCAACACACACAAAGGCTTCCAGTCCAAATCCAAGAAGAAGACTGCACAGAAGGTTAGCATGGTCTTCACAGTCACCCTATACAGTAAATATTAATAAATATTATTAATAATAATAAAACCTTAAAGAAAGAAAATAGTGCTATTTCTCAAACCACCATTTAACAAGTCATGTCACTCTCCTATTTTGGGATTTTGATACATCTAAAGCATGTATCAAAAGTCAGGATCTTACCATTTAAACTAGACAAGTTTTAGTTTTCTGTAATAGAATAAATGAGTTTAAAATGCATGTTCTAATTATAGACTGTTGATATTGTTTGTTCAAATCTAGTGTATGATTAACACTGGGAAACATTTCTTATGATTATAAAGATACCTTCAAGTAACCCAAAACCAGAATCTATTGGCCCATAACAACAAAAAAAAAGTTCTAATTAAATGTAAAAATATATATAAGGCAAACACCTGAGGCAATACTAGACATTACGCAGTATTTTCACACAGTTAGGAAATTTTTCACTTAATAAAATGTAATTCTACTGGTATTTCACTTTCTTGAATGTGCTGTCAAACTTCAGAAACTAGACAAAGATAAAACAAGTTCCCTCATAGATCTAACTGTAAAACAGCTGGAAATCATGTGCAGCTGTTTTTTCCTTCAGTTAGAAAAACATTTATCTCATAAACACATTACTAGCACTGATAATTCACAGAAAACAATTTCCAAATGCAATGTCTAATATCCTTTGTCTCTTTACAAATGTTAGCTGTAAAGTAAGAACAAAAATTGCTCAAACAATGAAGGCTTCATAACACAAAGTACAGCATTCAGAAGCAGAACACTAAGGCTCTTTAGTCAAATAACTACTCAGAATGTTGAAAATGCAATATTCAGAGTTCTTGGATGTATCAAGACAACATAATCTTGACCTACCCCATCATAAAAGGGTAATACGCAGAAAAGTAGGTTTAAAGAAGTTTATAGTGAACCTGTGTTATTTTAATAATACTATACCACTTTCCACAAGAAAAATAATGATCCAGCTGGTATCTCAGGGGCTAAATTCAGTTATTTTCCATACAGCTTTCCACTTCTGCCTTGAAGGAACACCCTTCTCTGTGCCTCCAAACACAGCAGTCCTCAAACTCCCTGTTGCTATCTCCATCTGAAAGCCACTGGGTAGCCAGAGCTGCCTTTATACAGCACCTATGCATCATCTGATATTCAGACAGAAGAGCCAATGCCTGTTCTATGTGGTCTTGGAGGCAGATCTAAAATCTGGGATACAGCTCCTGCTGCCCTGAACACATCTTGTAAATGCAAACACACCAGTGATGTTATTTTTGAAGGCAGAAGTATCTCCATGGCAATGAAAAGCACTGACCACTCCAAAGAGGTATCAGAAGTGATCACTGTTACTTCTGCTCATAAAACAGAAGAGCTATAAACCAGAACCAGTTACAATTTGTTTTGCTGATTATAGTCATATGATACAAATGACAGAACATAAAGAACTAGCCTGAAACTTCTAGTGAATATTTCTATCTTGCAAAAATGGAACATAAAAACCATCAGCATATTTCAGCCCATCTACTGAAAAAAAATCTAAAAAACAGAACAAAAACAAAAAAAAACCCCAAAACAAACAAACAAACAAAAAGACAAAAACCCCCCACCAAGTCAGCAAAAGAGACAAGAGACTAAAGAGATTTTTTCTACTCTTCCTGGATTAGTCCAGAATTTTAACTAGTGTCCTGCACAGTAGCAGGGATTCATTGGATGATAATACGTGTTCTTAGAAATTTAACAGAAGAGAAGCAATTTCAGTGTCAAAGAGATGCATTGACAAATGGACCCCAACTACAGTAGTAAAGGAAGTCTGCTCCAAAGCCTTCTTGTTTACTATTTAGCACCTGTTTCTCTTTAAAAACACCTCAAGCACGACTGTAACAGAACCTTCCGAATCCGATTTTAATGCACGTATTTGCAGCCTGTTTTACATTCCTGACTTCGGTTAGAACAGGCCACCAGCCGCGCAGTGCCACACAAGGGGCACAGTCACGCACCTTGTTCCTGCATAGGAAGGCGAGCAGGGTGCACCACTGCTCCTGTTTGCCGCCGCCCCCGCCGATGACCGGGGCTCTCTCGTGGCCCAGGACGCTGACGAAGCGCGCCGCCTGCCTGGGCGTGTCCAGCAGCCGCCCCGCCCGCAGAGGTCTCACGTAGGAACACACCGGCCGGTTCACCCCGTTTTCATCCTGAACATGCCAAATGTGGTTATTTGCCAGCCGCGCAAGTGTCCCAAAACGTTAGTCTTAGCTTAGACTTTTTCCCTCTGGGATGTATCCTCCCTGGACTAAGTATCACTCAAAAACAGCAAGACACGAAAATACCCCCAGAATTAGGACACCAGACCATTAAGACAACTCATCTAGAGACATCACAGATTTCATTCTCTGTCACTCACAGGGCATTTTGGACCAAATGTTTGACACCAGGAACAGCAGAGGCTGCAATTAATTTCCTCAAACGGGTGAGGAACTGTTTATGCTCTACCCGCTATCAATTTCCAAATTATCACCAAGTATAAAAACAAGCCAGAACATATCTCACAAACCAAATTCCACAGCAACCCCAAAAGAACCTTCTCCCAAAAGCATTAAACGTTCAGCAACTGATTCTAGAGTTTAAAAGGTGTCTATGTGCTTCTGAATTTGAATACTCTACCTCTTTTCATAACAGCAAGCAATAAAAATTACTCAAAACGAAGTAACTAGATCTATTAAGCAACTAGATCTAGTAACTAGATCTAAATTAAGCAATAATACTAAGAATTTCTAAGTTCTTGTAAAAATGAAAAAATAAGATGACTTCTAAAAAGTCTGTTTTATTACATGTTGCAGGGAAATACTATGATTATCATCTATTAAAACTATTTCAAGAAGCATAGAGGTCTTCTGCTCCTCACTGGGCTAAATTGGTACTTTTATGCTCATATATTTTTAAAAGGGAACAAAGCCTTTTGAATCTCTGCAGCTTCAGGAGATTATGGTCTCATATTTTTACTGTAGTCACATACTGTCCCTGTTAAGGTTTTGTCATGCTTTTCCAGCAAGCTGGTGGAAAAAAAATCAGCATTTATTGGAGGCTGACTAGAATCCTGTTGAAAACTATTTCACAGCTCAAAAGCAATTACAAAAAACCCCATAGGCAGGATTTATTTTTAAATATTGTCTCATATATATAATGCCTATTTCTGCATTACTCATCTGAAACTTGATGGTAACTAAAATACCAAACTAATCTAATAAACTCATTTCTGTTCCCAGAAAGTTTTACTAAGATTTGCTATGGCAAATGGCAGACTCAAGATAAGCTCTATATAGGTAATAATCTAGCAGGGGCCTAGCTCCTGTCTTATTTAATTATAGACTTCTCTTTATACCCTACCCTGAAACCCTTAAGCCTTTGTATTGGGTGTTTGGAAGGGAGTTTGTTGTCTTCACAGCAGCGCTCATAGTGCTGTGTTTTAGACTTGTGACCAAAACAGGGCTGTGAACACACCAGTGTTTAGCTGCTGCTCAGCAGGGCTCGTATAATACCATGGCTGCCTCTGCTTCTCATTCTGCCACCATACAGTTGTAGGTTCAGGGTGGACAAAAAGCTGAAAGGGGACACAGCCAGGACAGCTGACCTGATCTGACCAAAGGGATATTCCGTGCCATATAGTGTCATGCTCAGCAATAAAATAGTGGGGGTAGGGAACAGACTTTTTCTAAACTTGCCCCTGCTTGGAGACTATCAGGGCATCTGTCTGCTCTGGGAGGAGGTGAGTGACTGTCTTTGCAGCACTGTTTTCCCATTCTTCCTTTCTTTCTTTCATTTATTAAACCACCTTTATCTCAACCCATGAACTCTTCCTTGCTTTTGCCCTTTTTATTCTTGCCCCCATCCCACTGATGAGGAGTGAGGGAGTGACGGGGTGGGGGCTCAGCTGCTGGCTGGGATTTAGAAGTTCACATCACTCCTGCACACTCAGGGCACAGCTGGAAGGGAAGCTGTTGCCTACCTAAGAGGAGGCACAGACACTGCTTTGAGATAAGAAGTTACTGTGGTAGGAAAATTGCTACCATGCAGGGTAAATTCGTAGCATGAAAAATGCAAGGATCATACCATTCCTTTACTGAGGAACAGTTACTGAGGAGTAACTGATACAGTAGTTTATCAGACTCTAGTAATTATGACTGTAGTTGTTGTGTGACATACACCAGAGAGATTGCATAGCAGACCACACAGAGTTCAAATATTTTGAGGATCTGTTCTAATAAATCTAGGAAGTCCGTTTTTTGTAACTGTTTTATCTGGTATAAAACTTACGTGCAACAGTTTGTACAGATCAGCTAAGTCTCTCCCATTTGTGCATATTCAAGGACAAAACTAAGTGGGCTTTTTCACTTGGTACATCAGAGGTAGTCAGAGCAACCCTCCTGTCTGCATTGTTCTATTAAGCTTCTATAGACAAAGAGAAGTTCAGTCCTTACAAATTTTTTTTTTTTTGCATGATGCACCACATCATAAATCTATACAGATTCCACATCCACATAAAATTCAAAATAAAATTAAAACATAGAGAATTGTAAAATTTACGAACCTGTGCAAAGATCTTCACCAGCCTTGTGTTGTGGGTAGGCCTGATCTGCAGGTATTCTCTCCACCACTGCTTAGCATACACAAGAAATAAACGTTCTTTTTCTGCTGTTTTCTGACGTTCCAAAGAGAACTGTAGGGAGGAAAAACAAAACCAACCCCATACATACTAATTCCAAACAGGAGAAAAAAAAACATGAATGATACCGTAAGTTTTAGCTTTCATATTTTCCAGATTCTGTACTGCATTAGTATATAACTCTGAACTTCATATAAAGTGTTAGCAAGTTGTCTTCACAGTTTAGTTAGGCAAAACAATCCTTTTCCAGACCAAGAACCAAAGACACCGTTGCAGCTTCAGGCCCAAAAAGTATAAACAACAGCAAATTGAGGAGAGCAATCTGAGAGGATGAGACTTCATAACCCGAAGCTGTAATTGGACAATTGACCCCACTATGTAAATGGACCAAAACTTACAAAAGTGGGAAAACGTGTGACCCGGCATCCATCTTGGGTGTAGCCATGGCCGGGCTCTTGTACTGCCCAAGGTGTATCCTTTGAAGGCCTTTTAATGAATACCTACTTTATTCCTTTAACTCTGTCTAGCCTCTTTTCTAGGTAGCCTCTCAAGGCACCATATCCAGTAAGTACATTAACACCACATCCTAGCATATGTAAAATAAAGCTTAACATTTTAAGTGTATCATGCAAATCCATAGTATTTTTAAATGGAAATCCAATTAAGAAAAACTTCAAACTGTATTTCTTGTTTGTAGGTTCACATATTAGGCTTGACCAAAGTACTGTTTATTTTAAGTAATGCATTTCTGCACAGAAGGATTGTTTGGATTTTAATGTGCAGAAAAATATCTGCATGCACCTTCAGGCCAACATGTACTGGCTTTCCAAGCAGAATAGCTAACTTGAAATTAGTGTTTCACATGGGAAAGAGCAAGAAAACATATATACTACCTGAAGAAAATTACATATATTGCATCTTTCATTTTTCTTCAGAGGTTTTGATACAAGTCATTAGAAAAGCTTATAACAGTAATATTTTGAGTAATGTTCAGTATAGACAAAGTAGTTTTAAAAAGGTAATTATATTTAAATTTAATAGAAAAAAAAAGAAGTATTAGACATTCAAAAACCCCACAGTCCTCAACATCTACAGTTCTATTCTGAGTTCCCCCCCACCAACAAAAGAGCAAGTTAGCCCTCCCTGAAATTACTTACTTGAGTACTAGTTATTTCTGAAGAAAGAGTCTTATTAAGCTGTGGATACATTTCCAGTCTGATGTTTAAAACACCAACAGAAACCTTTGATTCTGTACCTTTGAAACAAAATAAATTTTCATCAGTTCTCTCATATTCAATTTGCTTAGAGTATTTCAGCCAGGCAAGGGCAAACAATTAAAAAGGCATGTTAGCTTTATATAATCACAAAAACTAACTAAACTTCTTTAAAAATAGGCAAAGTAGGAATCCTTATTTAAATTTCAAACTCAAATGGGGCTGTAAGAAAGCATAATATACAAAAAAAGCGCAGGTGTCTACATCCAAGACAATTATCCAAGGCCCTATTTGCAGTCACTACTGGGACATGAGATGAATTCTATAATGAAAATTCTAGGCATCTAAAATCAAGTCAGGGAATCACACTGTAAAGGTGCCTATTTCTACTGATTACACAAGTAGCTCAAATTTAAAGAGGTGGAAATAAGTGAAGTTCATCTTCCTCCAGGACACAGTTCATTATGAAGGACCCTTGCTGTCATAAGAAGGGATTAATCAACAAAAAAACAAACAAACGAACAACAACCCCCCTAATGCTGAAAATTTTAAATGACATAAACAACAAGAAGCATTACAAAACAGATTACAGATGGGTGCATAAGCAATACAAGCAATGGAAACCTCACATAATAGCTTATCTGTTTATCTGAGATGGCAGCATGCTTTGATGTTCTTGATGCATTTTGTACGACAGGATTTTGAAGAAGAGAAAAAGAACTGGATTTATTGGATTGATACTTTTTTACTTGGAAAAAGTAATTTTTTTTGGAAAAAAGCTAATGAGAATTAAATTTAACTTGCTCCATCACCCATCCAAGCATTAAACTCAGCGTATTTGCTATGCATTTCCAAGTCATTATAGAAAATTAAAATCGGAATGGCCTGGGTTGGATGGGATCTTAGAGACCACCTAGTTCCAATCTGCCTGCCATGGGCAGGGACACTTTCCACAAAATCATGTTGCTCAGAGATCCATCCAACCTGGCCTTGAATACTTCTCAGGATGTGGCATCCACAGCTTCTCTGGACAACCTGTTCCAGTGCCTCACCACCCTCATAGTAAAGAATTTCTTCCTAAGATCTAATCTAAATTTAGCTTCATTTAGTTTGAATCCATCTCCCCTTGTCCTGTTATTACCTGCTCTTGTAAAAAGTCTTGTAGGAAGTCATGAGACACCTAGTCTTTATTCACTAAATCATATCCTAAAAACTTGGGTTGGAACTCCTGAGAAGAGGACTGGGGACAAGTGATACACAAAAATACACACGTGTACTAACTGCTAAGCACCTAAACCAAGCCGTTCAGAAAACACACTTCCAGCTACTGGGATAAATGGGAGCAGAGCAGAGATCCCTTTCTCCAGCAATTGTTAGCTTCCTATGAAAGGCACACAAGCTGGATTTTACTCCCCAGTGCACTGATCAGATATATTCCTGGAAATGAACTGCTGGATTTTCATTTGATTCTGGTAACTTAACCAGATTTTGCAGATAATCAATAGTGGGAATTCCAAGACATGAGGACCATTTTTACATGGGATCTGGAATACTCATTTTTAGCAGCTTAGTAACAGAAAAATCTGACCATTAAGTCTTCTAGGCACTTTCTAAGGATACTTTACAGTTACTTCTGAATTGAAGAAAAAAATTAACTAGATCAAAAATACTGCTTTAAGCTTGTAAGTAAGCTCAGTACCCAATATTTTAAGTCATCATAACATGCTTATTTTTCATCCTTACCTACACCCAGGAGTTCCACAGCAACATTTGTTATGCCGTTCTCTGCAGCCAAGACAGACCT
The DNA here is from genome assembly GCA_013398275.1 of Promerops cafer. Lineage (NCBI taxonomy): Eukaryota > Metazoa > Chordata > Aves > Passeriformes > Nectariniidae > Promerops > Promerops cafer. The sequence continues at coordinate 663,070 of VZSE01010347.1, forward strand.
CCACTCCAAGAAATAGGATGCCACCAGTGTGGTCTCACCAAATGTGTCTGTTTTGATCAGAACTATATGCACTGGGTCACATATAGATAACATAGTGGTTGCATCCACCATCTTACTTCCATCACCTGCCATTATTAAACCAAAATAAGACAACAAGAATATTGTCATCCCAAGTTCTCCTCAGATTTTTAAAACAGTATACAACAAAATGCAATGTCTGTAATAAGTATAAAGAAAGATCTTGAGTCCAGAAGTGTAAGCAATGGTCCCATCTCTAAAACCATACTCATTTTAGGACAGAGCTACAGAGAGATTACAGAGAAGATAAAATGATTTTTGTAGTTGAGTACTGCAATGCAACTAGTTCAGATAATAAAAAAATTAAAATGGAATTAACATTTAAGAATGGATAAAGTTGGTCAATTTCAAGTGAAATTGAATTTAGAGTGAAAAAGAAGGAAAAGAGCAAGAGCGGAGAAAGATCTACAAGTGGCATAACCCAATACAGTAATCAGTTTCCTCAGGAAAACATGACAAAAAACAGGAAAGAAATCCACTAAATAATATCAAACATATTTCACAGTAACTCTTAGGTCAGAAAAAATCCCAACAGCAACAGCTTTAAACCCACAATATTCCTCACCTAGGCTATCCTTGTGTATTTCAAGTAGAAAACCATCCTGAAAATCTGGCTCACAGGCACAGGGTACAGGTTTGGAACGGAAGCGCTGGTTTCGAAAATGTAAACACAGAGTGAAGGTAGAACAGATCTGGCCAGGCAGAGGCTCTGGTTCCTGAAGATGTTCCAGAAAAGCTTTTCCACCCAAAACCTGAAGGTAAAGATACCTCCGTGTTGGGTCAATGTTAGCTGTAAAGCGTAGCAATAAAAATGAAGAGACTACAGACAGATCTTAGAAGGTTTAATTTGTTAAATATCAGCTAACTAAGAGGAGATTAGCAAAAAAAGAAACTTCTTTGAAATACGCTCTTACGACAAAGTGATTTTAAAATATATGGAAGTTATCTTAGTGTAAAGTAAATGAAATAATAATAGTAAATCATATTTAATGCAGCACTGATTGCTGCTGCTTACATGAATTTACTCCCTGTGGATAAGCAGAGCAAACATCCACCTTTATGCCAGTTCACACTGGATTACTAATTCAGAGTGCAAAAATCATAGACTTCAAATTTGTTTCAAAACTATGATCCAAACATTTAAATAAATAAAAAACATACTTTTTTTCAAAACTGGGGGTTCTCTGTCAACAAAATGTGTTGATGGTTTTGGAGCTGAAGTCCTCTCTGTTTCATTCACATCCTGGAATTACAATTAAGACTTTTTAAGTAGTTAAGGGATGCAACAGTGCTCTTACCACAGTCTTCTACAAATTAAAGAATCCTCCATTTCATCTGAATGCCATTCCTTAGGTACGCTCCCTTCTAAAACTGAACAAATATTTTCAGTGCAGTATTATCACCAAACCAATTTCAGCATATGCATTAATCTTCTCTGCTCCTATCATGTCTCAAATCAGTAACATCCTTACAAACTTCCAGAAGCAGCGTAGTTTTACTTTGTCAAAACACCACGTCAGTACGAGGAATAAGCAGAAATACTTCCTCTCTTTAAAAGCTACTTACAGTTACAAATTTAAGTTCCTTCATAACATCATCAATGATTCCCCGCTGTCTTAGGGCTTTTATCAGATCTTCTGTGGACAACTGCTGATGCTCAGGAGCCAGCTCTTCTCGTACAGTCTCAGCAAGAACTTCTCGTATCCTCCCATGGACATCCATCTGAAAGAAAATTCATTATGTGTTACAAACACCAGCTCTCCGAATGGCAGTAGGTACAACTTAGCAATTAAGTCTGTAAGGCTAAGGGTGTTTTCCTAGGAACACAGAAATAACTAAACCAAAATACTGATCCTTGTAGAACTAATCAAATGAGCCACTATCTTACAAAGGCAGCTCTCCCAGTAAAAAAAATTACAAGCATACAAAAACCTAGGTGTTTTCACTGCTCTTTGTCAGCAACTCATCTTGAACCTCCCTGCTTACAAAAAGGTCTGCAAATCCATCAATTACAAAATGGTCACTGTTCTAATTTCTTATCTTCCTCAAAATTCAAGCTTAATATAATACTTCCTTATTTTTTAAGGGAAAAAATATGCTTTTATATAGGTAAGGCACAAAAGTAGTAGATCTCCCTTGCAAGAATGTCTGCCCATCATCTGAGCTGTGAAAGCAGATGGGTTTATAGAGCTGACTCTCACACTGGAGGGATGTTAAGAACACAGCCAGCGGGACCTGAAACAGAATCACAGAATGAACTTGTTGGAAAATACCTTAAAGATCACCTCATTTCAAAGCCCTGGCCATGGGCAGGGACTCTTTCCACTAGATCTGGTCACTCAGAACCCCACCCAGTCTAGCCTTGAACACTTCCAGGGACGGGGCATCCACAACTTCTCTGGGCAACCTGTTCCAGTCCCACAGCACCCATCACAGTGAAAAATGCTTCCTAATATCTAATCTAAACCTGCTGTCTTTCAATTTGAATCCATCTCCCCTTGTCCTGTCACTACACGCTGTGGTAAAATGTCTGTCCCCTTCTTTCTTGCAGGCTCCCTTCAGGAGCAGGAAGGCTGCTATAAAGTCTCCCCTGAGCCCTCTCCTTTCCAGGCTGCTCAATCCCAGTTCTCTCAGCCTTTCNAAATGCTTCCTAATATCTAATCTAAACCTGCTGTCTTTCAATTTGAATCCATCTCCCCTTGTCCTGTCACTACACGCTGTGGTAAAATGTCTGTCCCCTTCTTTCTTGCAGGCTCCCTTCAGGAGCAGGAAGGCTGCTATAAAGTCTCCCCTGAGCCCTCTCCTTTCCAGGCTGCTCAATCCCAGTTCTCTCAGCCTTTCCACGAAGCAGAGGTGCTGCCTCCCTCTGGACTCGCTCCAAGAACCCCGCTCTCCTGTGTGACGGGTAGGAATATTCACCACTGCACTAACAATCGATACAGGAGCTACAGCCTCCTTACTTATTTCCCGGTCAGTGCAAGACCCTCGCTCAAAAAGCCACACGAAAACGACAAAGCGGCGCCTGGAAGCCACCTGCAGCGACCCAAGTTGGGAAAACAAAGCGCGGCGCCGGAGCGGGCGCGCGCCGCCACCGCCTCAGCGGGCGCTGCCGCCACCCGCGGCCGGGTGACACCGGCACGGGGGGCCGGCACAGCCCCTGAGGGCCAGGGGAAGTCCCTCCGGCGCCCGGCCGCGGCGCCAGTCCCACCTTGAGCAGCTGCTGGTGAATGATCTGCTTTAGCTCCGAGGCTTTCTCCGGCGGCAGCGACATGGCGGAGCTGGCAGGGAACGAGCCCCAACCGCCTCGCAGCGAGCGCGGGCAGCGCCGCCACCGCCCCCNTCTACAAATTAAAGAATCCTCCATTTCATCTGAATGCCATTCCTTAGGTACGCTCCCTTCTAAAACTGAACAAATATTTTCAGTGCAGTATTATCACCAAACCAATTTCAGCATATGCATTAATCTTCTCTGCTCCTATCATGTCTCAAATCAGTAACATCCTTACAAACTTCCAGAAGCAGCGTAGTTTTACTTTGTCAAAACACCACGTCAGTACGAGGAATAAGCAGAAATACTTCCTCTCTTTAAAAGCTACTTACAGTTACAAATTTAAGTTCCTTCATAACATCATCAATGATTCCCCGCTGTCTTAGGGCTTTTATCAGATCTTCTGTGGACAACTGCTGATGCTCAGGAGCCAGCTCTTCTCGTACAGTCTCAGCAAGAACTTCTCGTATCCTCCCATGGACATCCATCTGAAAGAAAATTCATTATGTGTTACAAACACCAGCTCTCCGAATGGCAGTAGGTACAACTTAGCAATTAAGTCTGTAAGGCTAAGGGTGTTTTCCTAGGAACACAGAAATAACTAAACCAAAATACTGATCCTTGTAGAACTAATCAAATGAGCCACTATCTTACAAAAGCAGCTCTCCCAGTAAAAAAAATTACAAGCATACAAAAACCTAGGTGTTTTCACTGCTCTTTGTCAGCAACTCATCTTGAACCTCCCTGCTTACAAAAAGGTCTGCAAATCCATCAATTACAAAATGGTCACTGTTCTAATTTCTTATCTTCCTCAAAATTCAAGCTTAATATAATACTTCCTTATTTTTTAAGGGAAAAAATATGCTTTTATATAGGTAAGGCACAAAAGTAGTAGATCTCCCTTGCAAGAATGTCTGCCCATCATCTGAGCTGTGAAAGCAGATGGGTTTATAGAGCTGACTCTCACACTGGAGGGATGTTAAGAACACAGCCAGCGGGACCTGAAACAGAATCACAGAATGAACTTGTTGGAAAATACCTTAAAGATCACCTCATTTCAAAGCCCTGGCCATGGGCAGGGACACTTTCCACTAGATCTGGTCACTCAGAACCCCACCCAGTCTAGCCTTGAACACTTCCAGGGACGGGGCATCCACAACTTCTCTGGGCAACCTGTTCCAGTCCCACAGCACCCATCACAGTGAAAAATGCTTCCTAATATCTAATCTAAACCTGCTGTCTTTCAATTTGAATCCATCTCCCCTTGTCCTGTCACTACACGCTGTGGTAAAATGTCTGTCCCCTTCTTTCTTGCAGGCTCCCTTCAGGAGCAGGAAGGCTGCTATAAAGTCTCCCCTGAGCCCTCTCCTTTCCAGGCTGCTCAATCCCAGTTCTCTCAGCCTTTCCACGAAGCAGAGGTGCTGCCTCCCTCTGGACTCGCTCCAAGAACCCCGCTCTCCTGTGTGACGGGTAGGAATATTCACCACTGCACTAACAAGCGATACAGGAGCTACAGCCTCCTTACTTATTTCCCGGTCAGTGCAAGACCCTCGCTCAAAAAGCCACACGAAAACGACAAAGCGGCGCCTGGAAGCCACCTGCAGCGACCCAAGTTGGGAAAACAAAGCGCGGCGCCGGAGCGGGCGCGCGCCGCCACCGCCTCAGCGGGCGCTGCCGCCACCCGCGGCCGGGTGACACCGGCACGGGGGGCCGGCACAGCCCCTGAGGGCCAGGGGAAGTCCCTCCGGCGCCCGGCCGCGGCGCCAGTCCCACCTTGAGCAGCTGCTGGTGAATGATCTGCTTTAGCTCCGAGGCTTTCTCCGGCGGCAGCGACATGGCGGAGCTGGCAGGGAACGAGCCCCAACCGCCTCGCAGCGAGCGCGGGCAGCGCCGCCACCGCCCCCTGGCGGCAGCACGTGGGTGCGGCGTCCGCGCCCTGCTTCCTTCCTTCCCTCCCTCCCTTCTTCTTTCCTTCCTTCCTTTCTTCACTGCCTGGCTCCCTGCTCCCTTCCCGGCCGGCATGTTCATTCCATGCGACCGCGGCGGGGGATCCGCCGCCCCCGACTTTAAAGGCTTCACTCTGCTCATGGTGAGTCACGCTCCTGCTTCCCCTTTCCCCCGCCCTCGGTGGGTTTGAGGGGTCGCTGCCCCCGGTCCCTGTGCTCAGGGCTCCGCTCCGTTCCGTTCCTGTGGGACGGGACATGGGAGATTCTGGTGTCTCTCCCTGCCCTGCCCGAGGGTCGTCCCTGAGTACTTGGCCGCGGGATAAGCAGAGAAGGCGCAGGGCAGGCGGTGTGTGTGGAATCTGTGGGGTGTTCTGCCGAGGAAAAGAGGGCTTGGAGGGCTCTGTCTGCAGCAGAGCTTAGCGCCGTCTTCTCCGTTTCTGTCAGCTTCTCCCCCCTCAGAACCCCGGGTTTGCCCCTGTCAACACGATCCGTGCCGAGCTGCAATAGCTGTATTTTATTTTAGAGCAATAGCTGTATGCTATTTCGGAGCTATAGCTGCTAAATGTTCTTGCTCCAAAAATGTATGCGCCCTATGGGCTTTTACTGGATTTGCAGCACCCGTGGGTTGCCACTGCAATAAAAGCTTGGGATTTTTTTTCATTTAGATGCAATATATAAATGTTTCCAATGTTAAAAAAAAAAAAAATCATGTGGTATATTTCTGCTACATTTAAATCTCGGATTAGGATTGTTTTAGGAAGTGTTTTTATCGCCTTCACACATGGTGTGACATCAGTGTCAGGTCATGTGCCCGAGGTGACGGTGTCAGTGTGGGACGAGAGCTCCAGCGCAGGCTGCGGAGGGGCAAACCCCGTGATCTCTCCGCTTGCTGGGTTAGCTGCAGGGAGCCCCATGGCTTCCCGGGCAGGGCTGCACAGCCCGGGATGACTGTGCAGGCTGCGCAGGAAGTCATTCCCGGTCAGCTGACAAGCAGCAGGAAACACATCACTGCCGAGCTCCCCGCGTGGGACTGGCGGCGAGCTGGGTACCAGCCCGGGCGTCGGGACACTCAACTCAGTGCTGCCGCGGCCTCCTTCATCTGCTGTCAGCCTCAAATCCCGTGTCTTTCCGCAATGGGCAGCAGCAGCAATTCTTACATTTGATTATAAATTAGAGAAAAGCAACGTCTAATGCTTTTATGGTTGTCTTCCTGTAATAGTTTCTTTGGAAGGACACAGACTCTTGACTTTCTCTTTCCGTGCCATCATATTAGGTCAGAATATTAGGTCAGGATCTGCCCCGGTTGATGATAACCCACAGCAATTCCTATGAAATTACTTTAAGGGTACCCTTATCATTTTCATCCTTAAAAAAATGGAAAAACAACCTGCTCTTATCTGTGAGTCAGTCTGAGATTTGGAGGCTTATTATGTAATACCAGAGGTGCCTTTGGGCATCCTGTGTGGTTTGCCAGTCTCACATCAGTTGCTTGAGTGGCTTTTACCTACTCTCAATCCAAAAATGTGAGGAAGGAAGTGCATTTCCAAGCTGTTCTTTCAGTTTACAATGAGACAGAATTATTCACAGAAGTGGCCAGGATATTTTTGGTCAGACGGAGACCAAATCCTGTATTTACCAATTCTTCTGGTAGAAAATAGTCACCTTTGCCAGAGGATGAGCAGCCACTTTTAGAAATCATGTTTGACAAGACTTGAAGGAATTTAAGCTTTCACTATTTGCAGAGCACCTTATGCCATCCATCAAGCACGCTGTAATTCGGTTCATTCTGTCACCTCAGCCAGCAGTGTCCGTGGGAAACGTCGGTCAGTTGGCAATAGATCTGGTGATTTCCACACTTGACATGGCTAAAGTTGGTTACTTCTACACCGATTGCCTCGTGCCAATGGTTGGAAATAACCCGTATGCAACAGCAGAGGAAAACTCAATGGAGCTGAGTATAAATGCTGAAGGTGGGTATTGAATGCTGAAGGTATTTGCAAGGGGCATAAGATTAAAGAACATCACATCTACTTTTTTTTTTTTTTGCTGATGTGCTTAAATTAAGCTGCAGATAGGAATGTATTTACACTTCACAGAGGAGACTGTTCCTGTTGTTATTTTAGAAAACCAATTTGACATTTGGAACCACTAAGAAATGTTGAATTTGAGCCATATTGCAGTGCAGCCAAAACTCTCTGTGGTGTTAATCCAAAGCAATATCAAGTGTGCACATGCTTAAAATAAATTATTGGAATACAAGTTGAATTTCTGATTTAGAAGGATACTTATCCACTCTTCTTCCTTCCTACATACCTTTGTCTTTTTCCCTGTGTAATGTTTCTCCCACTCCCCCTAAAATTCTTAGTTTCTTTCCCTACATTGATCATTGTATCTCTTTATTTTTTACCCACTTAAATCACAGAAATCTCAGAATAATCTGTCAATCTTTGCAAAGATGCATATATTGTCTGAATCATTACAGGAGGCAAATCCTTGTAAATCTTTCATAATTCAGTCCTTGAATTTAGTACAACTGAAAGTACAATGCACAGAAACATGTGTTTTTAAAACAGTGGATACTGTCAGGCTTTCCCATATGAATTGATAGCTGAAAGGTTTACTATTCTGATGTTTGTAAATGGGGTAATTCTTGTTATATTTAAACCCAGATCTCTTTCTCAGTTTCTGCTCAACAAGACTTAATGATTTCTTCTTGTAGTGTACTCCTTACCTTCAAAGAAACTTGTAGTTCTGCAGATCAGATCACCTTTCATAAAGGTATGTATGTTCATTGATTGTTCTTACTTTACTATTTCGTTTGAATAGTTCTGCTGGCAAATATTAAGTGGCCTGGCAAAAGTATTTTTCTACTTTGTGCTGTAACACCTTCTGCAATTGGTAAAGTTTTACTGATTTCTGCATTCATTGAGGCATTTTGCATCATCAGTTTCTGCATCTTGTTTTTCCAAGCCCCACAACAGCTGCCTGTGTTGGTAGATTTTAGTGTAAATATCTCCTTAGTTATTAAGAGTCATGAAAATACAAAATAGTCTGGGTTTTGTCCATTTTTTTTCCTTTACATTTATTATTTTTCTGTGTTCTTTGTAATAGCTTTATTCTTTTTTGTGTCATGCCAATCTAATTATTTCATAGTATTCTATATTCATTTTAACAGCGTTCATTTGGTAAAAATGAAGAATTTAGTATTACTTATTAACTGAGCAGTGGCTGTAATTTAAAAACAAGCAAAATGCTGTGACAGAAAAAAAAAATTGTGGTGCAGTATTTTAGCAGTTCGAAGTGTGGAAAAATACTGTGTGATCCTGCCATCCCATCTTGCTCTAAAGCTTTTTCCTTTGGTATTAATGGCACACAAAACAGGTGGTACTGTTGTTGTTGACATGGTCTTAATGATAATTCTTGTAATTCTATGTGTAGTTTTGCTTAAGTAAACAACCAGGGCAGTTCTCTGCTTTCCAATTATATATCTGGGGCTGAAGACTGGATATGAAGAATAATTTACATCACTGCTAAACATTATATCTAACACCTAGTATTGTTAAAGACACATTAAATTTTTCACTTTTTTGCCTGTGTCTTTGCATAAAGAACAAGTACAGGCCATTCTGTGAAACCCTGCTTACTTGGGTGAAGAGCAGCAAATGTGCCAGGGTTGTCCTTCTGTCCAGCAGCCACGCGTACCAGCGCGATGATGAGCAGCTTCTGGGGTATGTTTGTGTCCTTAGAAGACCTAACTGATGTTTCTGGGGGTTTTTTACTGACATATTTCCCTCTACTTCCATGTGCTGAGTAGTTTTGGCAGGGTACTTTTGTTTGCATGTGTTCATTGGTCATAAAATGCTTAGTATACTATTAAAACGTGACATGATACAGGATTAGTCACTGCATTTTCTGGGTTACTACTGTCAAAAATACTGATCAAATGAAAAGCTGTAAGCAAATTGCACTTGGCCTGCATTGCCTCAGTTTTAACTTCCTGTGGCTGCAGGCAATGTCAGGGATTAACTGCTGACATACAGGTCAGAGGTTAGACTTTCAATAGTTGATTGCAGTATTGGTTTGTTTCTGACCTCTTTGTCATCATTCTACATTTGAAAGGTTTTTTTTGATACAGTAAGTTGTCTTTTTTTTTTTTTTAATAGGAAGTAATCGGTTATTTGTTGAGGGGCAAGGTTGCAATTGCAGTATTTTTTTACTAGATATTACCCATCCAAAAAACAGGCATTCATTGCTGATTGAGGGCATCATAATTGGTGATTTAATGAGAAACAAATAAAATCAGTACTTCTGCAAATAAAACCAGTATTTCTGCCGTTGTTATCCTCAGGCTCTATAAATGTATAGGGCCTCAAAGGAGGTTTAGATCTATGCACGTCCCAGATATAGTGGTAGATCAATACAATTGCAGGATGGCCAGCTAACATGCAATGAAATGAGAGGGACTGATGGTTATTTGATGAGGTCTGAGTCATAAGTTGTGATTTAAACCTTCCCAGCTCCCTCAGCACCACAGAACAACTCCCTTATAGCAGATTTACTAAAGAGTGAGGGTAGTGCATTCAGAAAATACTTTTAACTTGTGTGAATGTATTTGTAGTATGAGCTTACTAAAAATACTGTATCATGGTGAAGTCCAAGTTTACCCTAACAGATTTTGAATTAATCACCTCCTGTCTGAAGGAAGAAAAAGCACATTTTATTTGTAAATTATTTTAACAACCCTAAGCAGTTTCCCTATTTATATGCTTATGTATTTGGCACTTGCCAGTTATTTGGGCCCCTAAAAGGGTACCTAAGTTCTTTGTGGCAGAAAGTTGAGTAGTTTGTACAGTTTTGAGGCCACAGACTTACTTTCTAACTTTGATCTGAAGAGGGAGAGAATGTCAGAGCAGTTCTTCCCTGCAGGTGTGAGGTCCTCAGTGCTTGCACCTTGTGTGTGCCACAGGTGATAACTGGGGTACTGTCCTTCCTTGATGGACTGAATGCATCCTTGTTTCTAGGACACCACTGCGCTACCTGCTCACACCTGATCTGGAGAAAGCACTTGGAGGCCGCATGAAGGAGCTAAACTGGAAAGAAATGGAAAAAGTAGCAGCTTACCCTGGAATCAGTAATACAGACAAAGTCCTGCATATACCTGGAGGTGGCATCACAAAACTATTGTTTACTGAGAGGTGAGTTGCCTAAAGATAAGCACAGAAAGTTATCAGAAGTCTTGTTTTTAGTACTTGGGTAAAATTATCTTATGAACTGTTAGGTTACAGGAAAAGAAAAGTCCTTTTATAGAACAGGGCTTTATAGGAATAGACTTTCTTTTAGGTCAGGCCCATAATTAGGAGGAAGAGAAGTAGGGAGTCCTGGATCATAAAGTTAGAATAAGATAAAAATATAAGGGAATAGGCTAAAGGAAAAATAAAGTTTTTGCAGTTATGATCACAATCTGGTGTCTGATACTATAAAAACCACAATTTAAAAATAGTAGAATTTCTGTACCTGTGCTACTTTTAACTAAAACTGTTTCCTGAGGCAAATGGTTCCAATGGCAGTTATATAAAAAACACTGAAAACCTGCGAACAATTCTGAGTGCTATGAATGAGTTAAGATTTCAGAGCCAGCAAAAAAATTAGATGTGGGGGTTTTGTTAAAAGGTGCGTGCATGAGAAGTTGTGCTGAAAGCTGAGTTTTTTAATTTTAGAAACTAATACTCATTTATAGCACAACTGTGTGGTTCTGCAAAAGATGCATTGTGTCAGGAGGAAAATTGACTGGTTTTTTTATTTATTACTTTTGACACCTGACCACACTGTTGCATTCAACAGCAGCAAAGTTACTAATGCCATGGTTACCTTTAGACTGACTTCAGTATGGAAACAATATACAATTGCAAAAGAAAAGGCCTGCCAGGACCTGAGGTAAAAAAATTAAAAATAACCATCTTAATATCTAAATTAAAAAATGAGAATATTCTGAGTGAAGTAGTGATATGCAGCCTGCAAAACTGCTAGGTTAAAATACACAGAACGATAAGGAATGATTGTATCAAAGGATGTGTATAGGCACCTCACCAGCACAAAAATGCAAACTCAGTATGTCAAAGGCCTGAATACTTTTGCAAGATGTAGGATTCTTGCCTTGCAGAGTAAAGAATAAATTCAAGACTAAGCAAAAGAGCATGATGTGTGAAAATGTGATCTAGGAAATCTGGAGGAAAAAAAATATATATCCATACATTCTTCCTTTTTGGTTTTGGCTTTTCACAAGATACATGCATATTGTTGCTGCTCTTAATACGTAAATATAATTATCATGGATCTAAAAGTGAAATATAAATGCATGCTTACTTTTGTTGCAGCTGTTCAGAGGGAATCCAAATGGCAGTTCTTCTGAAATTCTGCTCAGAAGGAGACAACATCCCTGATGCATTTGTTCTTGTTAACTATCTTAATGAGTGGCTCCAGCTAATTAAAAGTGAAGTAAGTACTGTTTGATCTAAAGTTCTTGCTGTCATATTTTAAATTCATTATTCTCATTCTATTTCAGTCCAGATGGGTTCATTTTGGCTCTTGGTCATCAAGAATATGCCAAATAAAATATATGTTTGTATTAAAATCTCACTGGGAGTTTCCCCACCTGAGAAAACAAATCTGAACACTAGTTCTTTTGTTTGACAGGTGTGGGCAAAAATTGTATAAAGGTTTGATTGAGTTCTCTCTTCCAGTGCCCTTCTCTAAAGCAACGCACTGTGATACTGACATTTGTACTGCTGCCCATTATTTTAATACCCAGTTACATCATTACTACTTAAAACTTAATTATTCTGGGTTTGTTGCAGAGCAACAATTCCACAGACCCTTCTTCACAGTGGAAGATCCCGAGTTCCTGGCGCTTGCTTTTTGGCAATGGTCTCCCACCTGCCCTCTTCTGATCAGCTCTGAACTCGCTGTGAGTCGCGTGTGCGGTTGCAGATATCCCTTGAGGTGGTGATTACACAGTAATTGCCAAGGAGCAGCAGCTTGCTTTGGTGTCTACATAAACTCTTTATTTAAGAAAAATTCCTTTTGTGTATGTGGGTAGCTAAAGAAATTAAGGTAACTTTCACAAACTCGCCAAAGTATGTTTTGTACAGTTGTTTATTGAGTAACTTTGGTTGAAAGTTTTTTCTAATAAAATATTTTTTAAGAAACCTTTTTCCCTGGTTAAGTGTTACTGCCATGGACAAGCTTAAGGTGCTCCTTTTTTATGCAGCTGGGAACTGAGAGTGATGTGCAGGCATGGATTTTTTTGGAAGATAAAACCCTCCACTTCCACATCAACTGTGGATCTTAACTTTTTTTCCAGCATTCCCTGGTGAGGTAAGTGAAGGTCAGAAGTGATCTCGTTTTTCCTTCTTTTCCCAATGCTGTTATGGTAGCTTCAACTGGGGAGACTGCAAGCAGTGTAGCAACCTGTTCTGTCTTTTCTATCTATATAGTGTTGTAGAACAGTGTGGGTTGGAAGGGATCCTGAAGATCCTCTAGTTCCAACCCCACTGCTACAGGCAGGGACACCCTCCACTAGACCAGGTTGCTCAGAGCCCCAGCCAACCTGGTCTTAAACAATTCCAGTGATAAGGCATCTACAACTTTTCTGGGCAACTTGAGCCTGTGCCTCACCACCCTCAAGGTCAAAAATTTCTTCCTAATACCCAACCTAAACCGACTCTTAGTTTGAAGCCATTTCCTTTTATCTTTTTACACAAGGGCCCTTGTAAAAAGTCCCTCTCCAGCTCTCTTGTAGGGTCCCTCTGGGAACTGGGAGGCCACAATTAGGTTACCCCTGAGCCTTCTCTTTTCCAGGCTTCTGTTCCATTTCCAGAAGTTGCTAAGATGCTGAAACTAAAGCTTTCTAGGTCAATGAGCCTTCTGGGACTGAACATTAATACAGTGCTCTGAAATATAAAGGAATCAGGGAACCTTGTCTGATATCAGGCAGTCTGGTACTGTGTATTTTGCAGGCTTAGTCTGAGACAGCAGTTGTATGATGGACAGTTCTCCTGTTCCATGTTTGTCATGGAACCTGTCGCACTATAAGCATTTAGCTATGTGTTCAGGTTTGACCTTTTGGAAGTGCTTGGTTACGTCAGCTGATTTAAAAACAATTTTAAATCATGGATGCAAGATGGTCAGTTCTAGAGTTGAAAAGTGAGAATTAACCAAAATATATTTTTAGGAGCTCCCACAGGTATGCAGTGTGGTCAGTTGGCGAGTCAAAATTCAGATTCAGGGAATGCAGACAAAAGGCCATATGTAGCACAAGGCAAGTCTGATAAGCCTAAAGCTAGTTGGAAAAATAACCATATTGAAATTGATCCAAGTGACTACGAGGTGTATATAGAGCAGGAGAGCAAATTAAGTCTTGGGGGACTGAAGGACCAGACAGAAGCAATGAAAGGGGTGTTATTTGCTTCACAGTACTTTTCTTAAGTGAGCCAGACATGTTCATTACCTCCTCAAGAGGCACAGCTGAGCGAAACCTCGAGAAGGGAAAAGGAGAACACTGGGAGTACTTTCTGAAAGAGAAAATCCTGAGGGCTTTCCTGTTCCCCGTGAAGAAGGTAGAGGGCAGTCGGATCCTTGTGGGAGGAACAAGGACGCAGCTTCTCCAAGTTCCGCGGGCGGCGCTGCGCTTGGCCCCAAGCTACTCCTGCCTCCAGTGCCCGGGACAGGCGAGCACAGCCCCTGCACGCACCAAAACCTTCCTGCAGGACAAGGGCTGCACCTTTGCCCTGCTGTTCACATGACTAGCAAAAATAAAAACACCTCTGCAACACCACCCTTGAGCACGGAGGAAAAAAATGGCAGTCAGTAAATCACAGCTTCATTTGGAAAAAAATGCCCTTCACAAGTCTGATCATTTTAACGCCATTCCTTTAAAGGCTACAATTACACACTCAATTTGTCCTTTCTCTCCCCTTCCTTCACCTTTTTAAATACACTTTCCCAACAGTAGTCAAGAATTTGGGTCTGTGTAGAAATAACCAAACAAGTACACAGGTCAGAAAGCAAGACTTCTCCTGTCACAAGACAGCACTCAACAAAACCCAACAAAGCCCTGCTTTTAGAACTACTCTATCTTGATCTCCTTTGCCAATTCATCAAGTTGGCTGACATCCACCTTATTCCAGCATCTCAGTAGCTAAAAGCCATTTAAAAACTAAGGGCAATCAGCATTTTTATTAGGATATTTAGCTGTCTATGTCCCTCAAGATAAACTAGTTGCATGTGATAGCAGCAGGCAGAATAATAAGGCACATGCACATTTCCAGTAATCATGCACTGCATGCTTACTCACAACTCCAAGAGGCAGAAAATAATGAAAACCTAAACCATAGCTAAAGGTAAAAGGCATGAACAGCTGAAAGCCTTATCCGAAGATGTCCCAAGTGGTATAAACAGGCCCTGTTCCTGTAATCAACAATAGCAGGGTTTGTTGCAGTGGTTTTGGCAGAGCTTGATCTCTTGCTATAAACACTCCTGGTTTCACAGCTGCACCAACTTGAAAATGAAAACTGAATCAAGCTGCAATGTTGCTTTCTCCTCCAGCATAGGCTCAGAACAATGGTAATCATGTAAAGAAAAAAAATTTGGACAAACCAGACTGGCAATTTAGACTATGTCAGGATAGTGTCAGGGGTGTCTTTAGCTCAAGTAATAGCATGAAGTACTCCCCTGCTTCAGCTTCCCCTTCAAGTTCAACACAGCTCTGAATATGACTGCTTTCATGAATGGGCCTCAAGACCAAGTTCTGATAAGATTTCAGGCTGCCTCCTTTTTTAGCAAAAATTTGCTCAGTTGGCCTAGCTTTCCTCCCCTTCCACGCTTCACTTTCAGTAACTATATGACTTGTACAAAAACCTGTTACAAAAATATGCAAGGTGCGAATTCCATGTAAAGCTCCACCACATGCCAGTTTAGACAGTTATAGTATACAGAGTTTTGTGAGTTAAGGTTTATCTGAAACCATCAGAGAACAAGTGCAGAACTGAGATCAGCTCTCAATTACAGAAGGCACAGGGCTGGAAACCCCGCTGACCTCGTTGGAAGAAGAACTTTAAGCAGCACTCTGGCTTACCCATTTCTAATCCATCCTGACTATGTCAAGGAGAACACTGACAGAAGGTGGGAGACACGAAGGAAAATACTGTACATAGAACACACAGCAGTGGCACAATCCAAAACCTGTTTAATTACAGACACCATTGACTTTTGTGCGCTTTGCTTTTGTTCCTCAGCTCCCATTAACTACACGGGACTGTGGGTCAAGAGAGGTCAGGTTCAACCTCTTTCTTCCCTTTAAAGCATCACCAACAGAACACTTTCCTATCACAAAGTTACTCTGAACATTTTGTGCATATTTTATAGCTAACAAAAAGAATTACCAAACCAACTGGTCAGATTAATAAAATAATATTCTTAGTGGTGTATTACAAAAGAAATGTGCAAGAGTTCCTCCTAAATCAAACTACAATACTTAGCATTAATGAAAATACTTGCATAAAGCACACTCTAACAATTTAGCCATTTTCCAGTTAAGACAGGTATCAGGAAACCTTAAGGCAAAACCCTTCCTTTTCCACAACACACACTCTTAACAGGCTCTCCCTAACATAACGCGCACACAACAGCACATCAATTTAAAAAAATATTTAATGCTGCCAAAAAGTATAAAAATACAATAAGAATGGCAGTACAAAACAAAATACTTCCTAATTTATTTCTTTTACATCTTTCTACATTAATACAGGCATTATAAAAACACAAGATGGCAAATTATTTTGTTTTGCAAAGTAGCACACACTGCTGGTGGTCTTCATCCCCTCGGTGCAGTTTACGCTGTAAACAGATAACTGAGGTCTTCTTGGTACTTAACAGACCTCACTTTTTGTTCCCGAAGAGGGGGTCATGTCTTGCTTTGCATGTCAATAATTTGCAGTTTATAGCTGCAGAATATTCACAAGTCTTGAAGGCTTAGGTGTCAGTCAGTCTCGGCCTGCGACATACAACCAAAAGAAAGTCACCGATTCAGTACAGAGTACGGGGATAAAAAACAAAGCAAATCAAAAGAGCTAAGAACTGACAGTGGGTTTGCAGCTCACTGTCAACACCAAACAGCTTCTTATGTGTTCCCTGGAGCAACTACTGCCTCTGAGCAAGTACTCTTGCAAAGCTGTTGCTTTTCCAGAAGGTATTCCCATGTTACAGTATAAGGCAGATCCTTGCTGGAGATTTTCAAGTACAGGTCTCAGTCCAGCAAACCACTTCCTCACACGTGTAACCACAAGCACTGCAGAAGCCTCCTTGGGCTTCAGAGGGACTATGGCAGGCTGCATCTCAAAACTCATCACCTCTCACAGCTTTGAGGCCAATCCTGCTACAGCGGCTCAAAAGTAACTGTTTCTAGGCAAAGATTTCCTGTAGTAAGAAAGACAGCCCAGCACTGGACATTTTGTTCTTAGACAAGGGAAGGCTCTACTCTGAGAGTCTACAGAAAGATACCTTGGTGTTCACAGCACCACACCCCCAAGCTACTACAGGTAAAATGCGTCTGAGTTCTGCAAGCACTACACTGATTCATAAAGCAGCTTTCCTCCACCAGTTATGACACATTGAAAGAGGGCTTCCAGGTATTTATCCTACCAATTTAAATAAAGACTCAGACAGAGATGCAATTTTGAACACGTTTATTTTTTGTACATAAAAATGAAAGACTGACTTAAAACTTTGGGGGCAAACAAAAAGGCCCAGGAAGACTACTGTGTGTCACATCACCTTTGCAAAAACCGTCCTCTGGCTTAAGCCACTCGGCCCTGCAGAAGACTTCGTCTTTTGTCATTGTTAATTTAGTTTCTCGTGCAGTCCTCAAGTGTCTCAGGTTTTACTATAATGCCAAACAGCAAACTAAATAATTTGGTTTACATTCATTAAACATAAAGCTAACCAGGCTTTTTCATCGCCTGCATGATCCAGTCACACATACATGCATACACATTTACGCCTCTTCCCTTTTCAGGGGGACATAAACTGATGTCAGTAAACCATATTACTCAAAGTTTAACAGAATAAGCCACGTTTCACTGGCAACATCTCACTTCCATAACAAATCCAGAGTTTTTTTCCAAATTGCTATTTCACACTGAATTAAATTATTTTACTTAATACATTTCAAGGAAAATACAGATGTACCGTCACTAAGTGGACTGTCCCTGCACCAAGAACACAAAGAGGAAACCTAGAGGATTAATTCCAATCTTGCCAATCCCTTGCACTGGAGGTCCAAATGTTTGCTAGGTATTTTTTATGAAAACGTGTCTGACTTGTACACAAGTGTTCATCTGAGAGTCAAACATTGTTTAATCAGAGATGCCCACTATGCATCAAATATTTTGACTGATGCATTTCCACAGAAGAGGGGAAAAACCAAAACAGTAACATTTTGAATTGAGCCCAATGACATTTCAGAAGTAGTATGGGACCAGCCAACAGTTTGCCAGAAATCAGGGAGAGGGAGAGGAGAGGGGTCAGAAGGCATGTCCTTCAATTTCACCCTTTAAGCATTTCCTATGATAGAGGTGACTGGGATCGACAGTTCTTCATTTTGGCCCATATTTGTTCCTATTTAACATCCAAGCTGTGCAAAAATGCTGCAAATTTAAATCCTCCAGAACAACAAAGTATCACAAGGGCTTAGTGTGCAGCAAGGAAAACAATCCTCCAGATTTTGGGTTTTAAGGATTAGTGATGGACCAGAAAGAAGATTTTTATCCAAATTATTTCCTGGAATGTAAAAAGAGACCAATCATTTGATTTTCCTTACTATTTTTAGACTATCATGAACAAGTCACTGTTCAAAATAGTTTTGTCCAAGGCTTGTACTGGTTCGTCCTCCTTAAATTATTAACAGTTAAGACTCCCAAGGTACTTGCAATCACAGAACCAAACTTTTACAGAACAACTGCTGAATGTGCAAGTCCTGCTTTATTGCATCAAGAAGGTAACAGAGTGTGAGGTGATCTGAATTGGCTGCCCCCTGCCCTGCCCCACCCTGAACTGAGGAATGCTTACTCAGGATCAAGAAAACTGAAAAGCCAGAATTTAGAAGATGGAATCAGGAAAAAAATCAAGTGACAACTTGACAAGCTGCAGTTAGAGCTCAGTGCCTGTAGGATACTGGTAGCCCAGGAAATCCTCCTCATGCCAAAAGAAGGGCAATAAATGACAGTGTGGTATCAGTCCAAGTTTTGCCTGCACTTTTTCCTTAGCTGCTTTTAAGTATCTAGAATAAAATCTGGAATATTTCTGTTACAAAAGCATTTAAATTACATTCCATGTATTTTTCCATAACCAAAATATCTTTATAAGGCACATACATTTACACATACTATCAGTTACAGCTGATACTGAAAAACCTGTCCTCAATTTAAAGGAAAAAAAAATCTTTTGACAGTCTTCTTGCTGGCTAAAAGTTACTGTGGTTGTAAAAATTGTGAAATGTCTTAAAATACATGAGCTGCCTGCCTGTGCTATGTCCCAGCAGTCATTTTGCTATTTGAGCTGCACGGTTGGTCAGCAATGCCATGGAACAAACTGTCTTGTTCCACTGACACACAACTTTTCGAATCCAGTACTCCATGAAACTACACTTGTTCTCCTCATCCGGACCTTCAAACAGCATAGTCCAGAGTAGTATCAGCTATTGCAAAATGAGAATTTTAAAGAGTAAACTGTACTTAGCTTTGTGTAGTAAATATCAGAGTAATTGGGCCCCATGCCTCATATGTGACTACCAAGCTTGGACATTCTGGAAAACTTTGAAGTCAATTCCTTTGAATAAGGAGCAAATATTCATCCAGCTCTTTGAGTATTTTTCAGCAGTAAATCCAAGAAGTGCTTTACAAAATGGGGGAGGGGAGTGGAAGAAAACCCCCAAGACCCCACACCCAAGAGAAAACAACTAGCCTTGGAAAACAGAAGGAGAAAACATAACTTCTCTGAAGTTACCCAACAAGGCAGTGCTTGAATAACTAAAATTCCCCTTTCAAAGTACAATCCAATCCTACAAATTACTAGATCCCAGCTTGAACAACAAGCTACATTCAGCCATATACCATCTCTGTATTCAAAGGTAATTTAAAGGGCAGAAAGTGGTTTGTGTTGAATTACTATTTAGAAAGTGTTACTACTCAAGTAATGGAAAGGGAGTGCTCAGTAATTTTAAAGGGGCTGTAGCACAGATACTCCCAAAATATTAATCATCAAGTGTTTTACTAGCATGTCTCTTAATGCAGTGCTGGGGAACCTGAAAAGCAGTTCTAGACTTTTTGAAGCTACCAAAGTGGCTCATACAGCTGAAAACACTGGGTATGGCAGAACACTACCAACATTTCTTTTCTATTAGAGCCCTTGGAAGTCCAACTACCGTCTCCTTTGATGTGTTTTCTACAACTATTACTGATGAATTAATTTTACTCTTTCCAGCAATTAAAATCTATAGACACACAAAACATTATATTTTACATTTAATGGAATGTCAGAACGTGAACAATGTTGGCCTTCAAACAGTAGCTGAAGTCTGAATACATTAATCAACAGTATGACTTTCAGTGGGGGCTTAGTTCTCAAAAGCCTTAAAAAAAAAAAAAAATCGAAGTCTTACTTAAATAATGAAAACTACAAAAAATAAATAAGGAATGCAAATTAACAGAGTAGAAATTGGCAAGTGCTTCATCAGACCCCTAGCTGCTCATTTCAAACTGGTGAGTCAAATATGGGGAATGGTTGCACTATTCTTTTCATGCACGAATTATAATTACATTTAATTTCAAAATGAAATCCTTTTGGTCAGAAATTTGTACAAACTGAGCTTTTAAAAGTACAGTGAACTACAAAAAGATTAAATATGCAATTATAAAATATATTTATCCTAGGTCATAAGAATATAAAATGTTTATGTTCATGTCACTAGTACATTACACATTACACATATTTAAGGATAACTTCTTTGCATTAATAACGTAAATGATACAACACTGTTTATTGCTTATGTCAGGCATGTAAATTTAAATCCAGATAGCCTTCAGTAGCTAAACCTCCATGGTTCAGCATTTGTTCAAGATCTGGTAGAACACCGTTTTAAAAAGTGTATAAACAGTTGCAGCAAGTTTGTACCTGCTCATATTAAACAAAAACCATCAATTCTCTGGGGGGCAGCGGTTCATTTTTCTAAGTACCTGCAGTGGAAAGTCCTGAGATGTCAACATGAGATCAAGTTTACATCACTTCTCTATTGTATGTAACAGTCTGTACCCATTCCAGGAATAAGGAGTTTATGCTTCAAGTCACAACCCTACTCATTACCTTCCAGCAAAATCAGCTGTTGGAGCAGTCACACTTACTGTTCACTTACAAGGAATGTTCTTGAAAATACATTTTCCAGCAAAAATAAGCACCAACTAAAATCAGTGTACCAAACCCAATCTTAGTGAGAATAGGTTTCCAATATAACCACCTTTTTCTTTTTCTTTCAGTCTCATTTAGCTTCTGCTTCATCTGCTGCAGCTTCTGCGCTGTGTTTGCTCTTCTATCCTCCCGCAGTCGTTTTCGAACAGAACTTAAAAAGAAAAGAAAGTGAATCTTACACTGAAGAACAGGAAAAAAGACTATAATAATATTAAAACAAACCTGTTTCCAACACTCCCAACAGTTAACCCATCAGTAGCATATGGCAGCAGTATATAAAATCCAAACCAAGCAATCTTTTATTATGTTTTAACCACCTTGATGTAGAGAGTTTCAGATAGTGAAGCCCCACAAATAAGTAAATGACAGATATAAAGATGTACACAGTACGTCATGTATGAGTTTGACAGAGAACAGAATTAGTTGAATTATCTGAGTCTTTCACCCCTGTCTGTGCCCCATTTGGTGGCTGAGATGTTTTGTGTGGAGGCTCCTTTATATGCAATGCCACATACCACGTGCAAGTGTCACAGTGTTTACAAGGGTGCCTGCAATGCAGAGTTCACACCAGCCTCAATGATACGCTGCCTCCAACCCCTACTCACAGCTGCATGCAGGTTTAATAGTACTCATCTCAGGTTGCAAACCAGATCTTGATAAAGGACACACAACAAACCCAAGTTCCGTGTGTTACACTAGCAGGACGACCTTGTAATTCATGTCTCCAAAAGTGCCCTCATAATCTCTTAAGACAGCATAACTCTGACACAAAAACCAACTTGGACTGACTTCTAACACACACTCATAGCCTCACTCCTCCTTGTGAGGGGCTCCTTCAAACATCTACAGAATTGCTGTCACTCTCTCAAAACACTCATGAAGACATGGAAAGAAACTCATTGGGGCATTTGGTAAGCCAGCTGTTATTCTGGAATTCCAGCCTATCTACATTGAACTGCTCTGTTTCATCTCAGGCTGCAGCCCTTTGGGACAGACCCTGCCTCCTTCTATGCACCACATGGCTCAGCTTGGCACAGCCCTGGCCCAGTTTCTGGATCTCTGGCTATGGGTCAACATTTGGCAACCCACACATAGGAAGGCACAAGTGATACAGTGCCTCCCAGCTAAGGCATCAGCCCTCCTGAGAGAAATGCAAATGCACCTGACACGGCTAAACTGCAGGAACTACCTATTCACAGCAAGTAGATTTAACATGAACGGAGGGTAATACATGGCTCCAATGATACAATTTCAACCACTACATAGAAAGTGGTATGTGATAAAACCTTTGTGTTTCTGAGGAACCATGTATTTTTTGAAACGTAAGTTAGCATTGTATTTAAAAACCAGTATGAAATTATGCTGGACAATTTTAGGACCTCATTCACACTTCACAGTGGAGTTCACTGACAATCTGCTAAGAAAATGCTTTCCAAGTGTGAGGTCTAGCTGCTTCAATTAGAGATGCTTGCCTTCTCTTGACTTCTGAACAGTAAAACCGTGTCACAAGGAATCACTGAGGTGGTATTTTTAAAATCATTAAATATGACAGTCAAATACCACCTGTTCTCTCTTGCTACTGCAGAAAGATCTTGAATGTTTTTACAATAAGAAAAAGAGACAATAATTCAGCCTTTTGAGAGAGTATAGCTGCCTTTTTAAAGTTTCTTTATCTTGCCTACTTTTCAATGTTCCCGTCTGTGATATCTTGAACCTTAGTGGACAGGTCAGTGTTTATTTTCTCCATCTGATCTTTGCTCTCCAGGCCTATGCTGTTCCCATTGTACTTCTCTGTGGTTATTTTGGTTGGGTGTGGAGGAGACTGCTCGGAACTTGGTGCTTGGTCCTCCTTAGAGAGCTCCTTCCACCGTTTCTGAAAACAAGGAGAACATATTTCAAATATTCCCCTAATATTAAAGGGTCCCCTTGCCAAGATGTCTTCCAAAAGAACAGTCACAGAAGTAGATTAAAGGAAATACGAGATCAAGAAAAAGAATTGATAGATGAAGAAATAAACTTAGGTCACGATGTGTCTTCTCCAACAACCATCAAAGGTCCTTTTCCCTATTTTTCCAGGATGATGCCACTGCAAAGGCATGAGACCTCTACCTTCAGGGTTTGTACTGTCCACAGCACCTCCTCAATTAGGAAGCATCCTGTCTTATAAAATCCTGCACTGTCTAGCACTTCCTATCTCCCTCTACTTGCTACAGGCCTGTGCGGTGCTCTTACCTTTTATGGCTTCAAAATGCAACAGGACCTTGTATGCAAGAATTGCCTAAAAAGAGAGAACTGGGAAAATTTAACAAAGAGTTATCTATGTCAGAGTCATGGCCTACTATTCCACTTAGTGGCCTATTAGCCCAGAGATCAACTGCATCATAAAACAGTTATTCACCTTGTTTTGAGAAGTAATCTGAAATGAGATGGAAGAGAAAAAGAAATTGGAAGTAAACCTGTTTTGCTAGATCTCTGTCCTAATGGGTAACTGTCCTAAAGATAAACTGTCTGAAGGACTTGCTACAACAAAATTTAATGCAGAAAAAAACCTTAGAAAGTGCACAGGAAGGAAAAGAATCAGCCCTAAAAAACAATCACTTCTTTTCTCACACAAATTAGCCAGTGCTTATAGAGACATAGAAACCTTGTAGGAAAAAAGTCAGTTACTTTTAAAAGTCTATGATAAGGCAGATGAACTGAAAATTGAATCTTCTCAAAACAAGTAATAGACTCCTGTCCGTGGAATGATTTCAAGACTGCTGGTCTAAACTAAATATCAAACTCAGAGAGTGATATAAAAAACCAGCTACTTATAAATGGACTGCTAGCAAAATGAGTTTTAACAAAGAACTGACTCCTCCACTGCAAGTGAAAGTTGTGTTTGCAGAGTTTACTGACTTACAAAATCCAAGGAGACATCAGAGATTAATATTTGGCTAATGTTAAATAAGACAGGCATTCAATAACTTCAGGCCCTCTCCATCACTAGCAGAGAGAGGTGAATACCTCTCACACTCTGAGGAGTAAAACCATTCCTTATGGAATAAAAATGACCTAGCTCACCTTGAAAGGAGAAATATGCTTTTTTGAGCACTGCCAATTGATTTTCTGCACATAATACCGAGGCCTAAAGAGAGAAGCACCAGGACAAATGCCTGCACTGCAGGAAACACTGATTTAAGGAAGATCGGAACAATCATAACAAGAAAAAGAGAACAAATGAGAAGTGTGCCTTCCTAGGCATTCTCTTACTATGAATAAATAACACACTTAAACGTGACAAGCAGTATTCTGAGTTGACAATGCTCCCTTGTATCCAGAAATAAGAAATCCTGTGATCTAGATGGGTAAGTGTGGGAACTAGAGCTGCTCGGTTTGGAGCATGGCTTTTAAAAAAAAGCAAAGCAGAAAAATATTACTAGACATAATACCTCATACCACTAGAAAAAGCTTCCACAAAATGAAGAGACTAAACTGCTGTTAACATTAGGATGAATCATGAAGTCTTCTAGGCATATGGCACAGGTGTCAGACCAGCAGCACACTATCTAGGTGTTGACTAGTAGTTGTGTAAAATTATTTCTTTATTTACACAGCAAGTCAAGAAACATTTGTTAAAGGGAAGAATCAGACCACTACCAATACCACAAAGAAAGGAAATGTGTTCTAGCTTATCTGCTTTATTAGTGATTTCAAGAAATCAACAAAATAAAAAAGCCCTAGCATATAAAAGCAGGATTGTATGTGTTTCAAAGCCTCTCCTGCCAGTTCTCCCTCCCACCTAGCCCCAGCCCCTTAACAAAGCTGTAAGCTGTTATGCCTGCGAGCCACACTGATAAAACAGTGAGATTTGGTAATCTCTTTGCACCCAGAATCATTATATTTGGCTAGACTGTACCAATGGTCACACAAATTTTCAAGGCTATGAAGAAACAAGGCAACTTTACCAATAAATATTATCTGTAGCATCAGGCAATTTATCTGCTAGGAAAATGGCAAAGACCAAGAAATTCTAAAAAAAGATCCTAGCTATCTTCAAAGTGATACTGGGCATTACTTCCCTTTTTAGTATTGAAAACATCAATTGAACCTTTTTTATTTCTTTAAACATTTGGACAGACAAATTATTTTCATATTTTATCTAAGTGGGGACATATAAACAAGGTTAGAAGTTTAGTTTGATAGAAGGCACTGAACAGATACCCTTTCATATCTTCTAGGCATCTACTGAAAAAGGCTAATTATTTAAATCCCACAAAATTACATGTTTTAAAATAATCTGGAGCTTATTTTTTACTACTGTTGCAATCTGCTGTTCAAATACATGGAGCTAAACATTTACCTGTATAGTTGAATCTCCCATTATAAATTTTGCTCCTTCTATTACAGCCATATATGAAAATCTTAGTTGATCAGGAGTCTGAATAAGTCCCATTCGATATTTTCTCATATCCAGTAATACCTTCTTAATATCTACAGAAAATGGGTCCTTTTTCTCCATCTGTAAAGCAAGTTACATTGAAAGTGTCAATGGTATATAAAAAATAATTACAAGTAAAAATTAGACATAAAATTCAATCTAAAAATTAATTTCTCCATATTATGCTTCTATTAGTTATACAGAAGATTAACATCTCAAATGATTTCTAATTTGTTTTTGAAGGAAAAATGCAAACCATCTAATGAAAACTTACTATGAACAAATCAAGGCTCATGTATTAAACAAATAAATTAGTACCCTAATATTAAGTCTTAAAATTAAGACATATAGATAGATATGCTCAATTTTATCCAGGCTTTGAACCTGGGGTCAAAGTATTGAACTTGGGGTCAAAGTATTTGGACTTTGAAATAGGACTATAAGAATCAGAGCTGTAAAGAAATATTTCCTACTGCTTCTGAATAGAACAGCAATTCAGACTGACTGACTATAGCAGATGTTTGCTTATTTAAAGTAGAATCCCAAACCCAAGCAATGCACACGCTTGTCCTCACATTACATTCACAGGGTATTTCTGAAGTACATTTGCATCAAAATATACCCCTATGTTTTTCAAAATGCATAAAACCAAAGAAAAATTGAAGTTAAAAAAAAAACCAAAAAAGTAAGTTGAGAGGATCTAACCAAACCAGAAAATGTATCTCTTGTAATTTAACTGAAATACTATTTCAGTTAAACCTGTGCTGTTCTTTTCACTATTACCAAGCACAAAGAGAAAAAATTCTGAGCCTGGATTTTCAAGTCCAACAAAAATTTTGATTTATTTAAAATATTATTTAACATTCAAGGTTCTGATGTCCTGAGCAATTATAGATGATGCAATTCACTATAAGCAAAAAATCTATACATCCATGTGGCACTGGAACTGGCTACCAAGCCCCACTACCCAGAGGGCTGCACAGCAGGGGAAATTCTGCACCACCCTCCATTACACACTGCAGGAGAATTAGGGGCAGGCCTGAATTCTCATCCTAGTTCAGATAACTACAACAATTTTATTGCATGCTTAAGAAAAGGGCTCTGGAGAAAAAGACTTATAGATTCAATCATCTCTATATATATTCACAAGCTTTTTTAATATTAAAAAACAACAAATCCTCAACCTTTTCTAAGCACATCTTACATAAAAGGAAAATAATGTTTACAATTTACTTTTCAGGAAGCTTTGAGAATATATAATTGTCCTGGGGTATTTCAAGAGGGATTTGTAAATGCATTTCAAGATCTGTGTTTCTGCCATCAAAATATGTGAAGAAAAAGAAAAGCGTGATGTCTTAGTTTAAGTTTCCACTGGAATGTCATTAACTTCAATGTTTTTAAAGCCTTCTGACCAAAAAGCCCATATTGGGAAGGTTGGCTGGGTGTCAGGACAAGGGAAGGGGTGACAGAGAAAATGCAAACACTTACCAGAACAAGACAAGTATCTACTAATGAAAATGTGCCGGAACGTCCTATTCCCGCACTGCAGTGAACTACTGCAGGTCCGTGTTCGGGACTCAGTGAACCGGATTCTCTGACTTTAAACAGGAAGTTCAGGAATGAAGCTGGGGATTCAGGAACTCCGAAGTCTGGCCATGTAGTATAATGAAAATGGGAGATCATCCTAGACTCATCACTCTAGAAGCGAAAACAAATCAACATAAACATAAAGAAAGCATTCCTCTTTGGCTCAGTTAGCACACATTTCCCCAGTCTCAATCAACAGCTCTTCTCTATTTTAAACCTCCCATTAAGACAAACAACCCAGTAACTTCCTTCAAGCTGGATGACAACCAGCAGTTTTATCTGAGTTGGTAATTTTCTCCTTTGCAATTATTACCATACGTGGTTTTTTTTTCTTCTTCTCAAACTTCCAATATTATGTTCTGTTTGCTTTACTACTTACTCCCAAATATCTTTCTTTGTCTATCAATAATGCAGTTCAATGGCTGATGGCAGTTACTAGACAGTTAGAATTAACATGACTGAAAAAAACCATGTCAGCATTGTACACACTCTGCATGCTTGCTTAGAGCAAGTTTTAATGCCAAGAGGTATTACATCTCCTTTATACTAACCACATTACTGAGAGGAGCAGGAAGCATTCCTTCCTGGAAAAGGCTATAAAACCCATACAGCAGGATGCCTAGCAAGACTTCTGCTGGACATCATCTATCTTTTTTAAGTAAAAAAGGAGGATTCCAAAATCATACAGCTGCTTCAGAACCACCCCGTTAGAGTTCCTCTCCTAACACGACCAATTAACTGCAAGTACTGAAATGACAGAGTATGTATAAGAAATGTGGATCACATTTTTATGGAACTCATTTCAGACCTGCTGTTAAATGCTACTTCTTGCCATGGTGATTCTGAGACAAAATGATCACTGATTTTAGCTCAGGAATTTTAGAAATGTTCAGGGGGGTTTTATAATTTATTAATTCAGTTATTTAATTTTTAATTAATTCAGTTATAATTTATTATTTCAGTTATTTAATTTTCCACATAGACTGAAACCTTGGCAAAGTTTGAACACAAAAGGAATTAAAATCAATGTATTCCAGAAAAGCTATTTTTCTTCTTCAGCAACAGTAAAACACAGCCATGAAATTAAAATAAATTCTACTGTTCTTCATCTGCTCAGTCTGTTTCTACTTGTTATGAGAGACAACTTACAAAATTCCTTTGTGAAACAAAAAGAATCCATTTCATGGTTTCCACAGTAACAAAAATAAGTCTCTCAATTTGTCTTTTGCCTTCAATGCCCAATACTGCAAGACTGCCAATACTTTCACAGAAAACAGTGGATATTAACATGACTCCTGTCACTCTCAGATGCACAGTTATCTTCCAGAAATATTTTGTCTTTTGGCTAGGTGCTCAGCAAGGACAACAAAGTGTGATCTACGATATTGGGAAAATGAGTTTACGTTAACATTTCATAGGGGAAAAAAGGAGTATCAGGCCCTAAATTGTATAAATATACTGGGACTTCCCTTTGTCTGGAGCAAAGCATTAAAGAGTTTGTATTTTCTCTCCTACTGCTCTTCCGTACCTAGTTTTTCAAGTAGCAAGTTAACTCACAAATGAACTGAATGACCTGTTTGTTTAAAAACCATGAAGGAGACACATTTTTCATAAGAAATCTGGAAGTAACACTTAAGCAATTTCCTCTAAGAAAAACAATTCATCACTTTAGAAACAAAATTAAGAAAACTGGAGAGGTGAGCTAAATGCACATGCTAAGTAAAGGCTGAAGTTGTTTGTTGTGAATCTAGGCAGTCTTTGTGGGTAGTAATTGATACTCCCTACTTCAAGATTCTGAAAGAGTATTCCAGATGAAAGCATCCCTTACACCTCAAGAAGGCAAAAATGCCTTTTTTTGGTCATTTGATTTTTGTCACCTCAAAAAAGGTGACCTGTGTGGTTTCTTTGTGTGGGCTTTTGTCTGGTTTTCTTTTTTTTGGTTTTCTTTTGTGTGGATTTTTTACCCCAATCCCATCCATAACAAGCACTGGCATCTTCTTCCTAAAGAAAAAGAACGAAGTATGGCTAAGTGTCACCCTACTTATACACTAATCTGAAACAGTTATTTCTAAGAGAGAAATGAAACAGTGCTGTTGTACGTGCCCCTCTGCTCTAACCCACAGAACTACATTTTTCTCTCCTTTCTTGTATGAAGGCTTTATCCATCCCATGAGTTTCCATCCCTTCAGCTCATTACAGAAATACCTAGTCTCTTCATCTCTCTACAAGAGTCCCATTGCGAGGCACTGGAACCAGCTGGTCATCTTTGAATTCACAGTCTCTAATCCTACAGCCAAATCCCATTTGAGTATTTCAAACCTCCCACACTGCTCTCTAAAACAGAATGGCTCTTTCAAGAGGTGCTTGGCAGTCAAGCTGTACAGCTGAAACACTGCCTTTGTGAGATCTGTACCACCCTTTCTTAAACAACTCCCAGTCACTGAGCCACGTAGCACATACACGAAGTGACGTGAGACTGTTACGAGAAGAGGTCTGGCTTTTTGATTCACAACTGTTGATGGACAAAAACTCAAATTTAAATAACAACTAATTTAATCTGAAGTGTTACCAGGAAACTAGCTAATCTTTTAAAATAAAACCCCCTGGTCTTCAAGACTCAGGCAGCAATATAAAATTTTATATGTTATATACAAGGGACGTATTTCTGAACGGTAACTGAAAACCAGTTAGTTCTATGGTAATCACAATGCAATTTTCCAAGATTTATTCCCTAAGACTAGCTACCAAAAAAAAAAAATCCTCGAATAATCATAGGACAGCACTTAAATGACTTTTTTTTTTAATTACTCAAAATGTGGAAGTTTTACAAACTACTGGGATAAGCTTTCCATAAATAACCAAGACGACTAAAGCTGATGAACTTGTAAAGCTGCCACCACACTGCACAGCTCTGACCTGACTGCTGGAAACATCAACAGTAAAATCAAAGGAAGATCAAAGCACAAGCTCCAAGTTACAGAGATCTCCACGAGGACTTGAGCAGAAAAGAAATATCCTATTAGATTTAACTTACAGCAAAACAAGCCTTGCAGTGACTTTTTACAGTGACTATCCAATCACTTGAAACAAAAAGGAGCAAAAATCTTAAGAGTAACTTCAGGTTGTTCAGTCACCTGAGAGTTTGAACATGAATAAAACACTACCAAAATGCTCAAAGGTTAAGTTGGTGCCTGCAGGGTCAAGTAAAACTGGGGAAGACAAAAAAATGCTGGTCTGTCAAGTTTCACACACTCCTTATAAAAGCCATAATCAAAGTGCTACTGAAATGGTCAAATATATGAAGACATAACACACCTACAACCCTACAGTGGTCCTGTATTTAATGAACACGCCTTAAGTTCATTAACTAATTTGATGATATAAAAAAGATTGATTTAGCTAATTTGATGATATAAAAATGAAAAGGCATGCTATAATGGCAATATTCTACAAACTGAAATTCAAAATCACAAATCAACTTCTACCAGAACCTCCTCTATTTGCTCATTCATGATGGCCAAAATGTTTTCCAAAATATAAATAAAAACGGCCCTGAGGATCAGGGGGCCAAATAATCATCAGAAACATTCTGGTTCATCCACAGGATCAGCCAGTGAGGGCTGCTAAGCAGTCTCGTGTTACTTTAATCTGACAGTCACAGCCACACAGAAGCTTGGTACTAAGTTGAGAATCCATTTTACTAATGGGTTTTTCCAAATATTTGCTATTTGTGGAGGACTCAAGATTCCACTTGAGTTTTATTAATGGTCCTTACTCTGAAGTATCACACCACCAGTGTCACATCAAATTTAGTTCATTTCTCCTAGTCGTTTCTTCCCCAACAAGTATTTTCTTTGCAAACCTCTCCTTCTATTGCGGTATTCTTACTTCCAGAAACCCGGTCTGACATACATTCAGAAAGGTTCCTTCTGCAACTTCAAATTCCACTGCTCCACTTCCTCATCCAAGCAATCCCTCGTTTCCCTGAAGATCTGATGCTTGTTTGCCCTCACACAGCTTGTCTGAATTCCTCAGTAGCTGTGCAGTAGTTTTGCTTATAAGCATTCATTATGTGTCACACTGTATCTTTCTCAGGATATCTGGGTTGCCACACTAGAAATTACTGAAAATTAAGTTTTCTTTCTCTAAAGACCAATACATAACACTGTGACATTAATGGGGGAAAAAAAGCTAAAAGCAACAATCAAGAATAATATAAAAATACAAATTCAACACAAGGTGGAGTCTTTCCCAGGTTAGATGTCAAGATCTAACAATTCTCCTGCAACATTGTTGCAAAAAGGTTGTTTTATAGATTTAAAAATAGGCTGTCATACACCTCGCTATCCCTTCTCCAATAAGCTGGGAGACTTTGCTTCAAAGCACAGCCATTCAACAGCTTCACACATAAATGATTACAAAATTTTAACATGCACACAGAATCTTCCTTCTACCTTTATTTTCCAAGAGGCACTGGTTGGTGGAAGCCTTCACAGTAAATCTCTATAAAGGGACAGCTCTGAACCTGAGCTATTATAGTAGAAAGCAGCACTCGACTTTCAGAAGAGCTGACAACTGACACCACCAAACCCATGGAGGATACAAAATGAACCATGGTGGAAAAGCAGCTTCAAATGCCTGTATTCTAAAATGCAGACTGGGTCAGGAAAAAAAATAAGGAAATTCTAAAATAATCACCAGCAAAACAAAGAACATGAGGAATCTTTTCAAAACTTTTGGAAAGATAGCAATAAACACCATTTCCTCTCCAAAGCTTTACTGGACTGTGCTAGCCCCAAGAACAAAATTTTTCTCCTAGAACAGACATAAAAAAAAACAAACCAACAAATGCCCTGATATAATCCTGAAAAAGAACTGCCCCCAATCCCACCTGTATTTCTAAGTAATCTTTAACAAAAGCAAGAATAAAACCAACCAAATACTCAGAGGTTGTTTCATTGCTAACAACATAAATGAACATTTTACTCTTCATAAATCTGTATTTTGTTTATGTCTTAAAGAGATTTGCTGCAGTAAGACAAACTTACTTGAGCTCAGAATGCTTGCATTATAAAGCCAACCTTGGTTCTCTCTATTTTCAAGGAAATACCAAAATTTAAGTATTCTTGGCATTCAGAGTTTATTTTGTTCATGAGTCATCCTATATTCCAGGCATTGAGTGGCTAAATGTCTTACACTCTGCCTCCATCAAGGGCCCCTCCATAATAGCTTACATAAACACAGTTAAGCTCACATTTCAAGTTACTGCAAATACTCAGTTCCCACAAGTTTTATGGTACAATTATCAAATTCTTACAAAAGGCTGCATATAACATTGACAGTGTTAGACTAGAAACTATGAAGCCTTTTTTGCCTGAGTAACCAAGTATATTCTGCTGCTTCTACAAAAATTATGCGTTGGAGTTAATATTCATGTAGCCTTACCAGAGTGCTGGAGAGATAAAATCAAAATTCATTACAGAAAGATTGGTATTCGTGAAACTGATTTATATGACTGTCCAGGGTTTGCCATCTTAAACCAGGACAATGACACACAAGAAACTCTGTACAGTGCTGATGGGCCTGCACTGCTGGTCCAAAAAAACCCCAGAAATTTAAGTGCTCAATATCTCCAACCCAAAAGTCTACTACAGTATACATTGCACTGTTCCTTAAGGCATTTCTGCATTTTCCAGTTAATGTTATGTTCGAACATAAACATGTAAGGCAAATTGCATCCTTTGAAAACAGGAAGTTTAAGGGCCAACATCAGCCAAACAATTCCATGAAGAAGCCTTCTTGGTAGTTTGGAAAACTTGCCTCAGCTTTCCAAAAGGCAGAGTTGTTCTTTTTCAGGCACTAGCTAGCCAGCATTACTCATGTTTCTTTTGCCTTTGCTGTCAATAAACAAACTACTAAAGAGAAATTCTTCAGGTCAGCAGGACAATATTTCATAAAGCTCTTCTAACATGGAGAAGACCAAGCAACAACATGCCAAGTTTCATCATGTTGATCTCATGAGGGAGGTTATGAATTAATGAATATTATCTGAGAATACCATCAATAGTTACTATAAATTCAAATATTTGGGAACAAATATATCAATAGTTGTATAAAACAACATGCAGAACATCTTCAAGCTTTCCTTTCCCAAGTTCTCTGACAAAGACGACCTTGAAAACTTGCCTTACTAGCACTTACAATTAAAATAAGGCAAGATTTATAGGGAGAGAGAATATCTTACAAGACATAGCTGGAACAAACAGACAAGTTCTTCAATTCTGTCTTCCACTCTGAAACAGAAGCAGCGAATTCCAACCCAAGCTCAAGCTAGGAACATTTTTTTTGAGCTTAACTTGGTTAAATTGTCAAAATGCTTAATTTTTTTAAGGGAAAAGGATGGTTGGTCCTGTGGAGCAAAAGGGGAGGTAAGCAAGAGGAAATAAAGTTCCCTATCTACAGGTGGTAATCACCCCTCCCCCCAAAAGCTTAAGACAGCTGGGCTAAATTACATGGAAAACTCAAGTTCCACTACAGAATCAGTAATTACTCAGTCAGGTTTCTGATATTCAAAGGAAATCAGAATTTTCCACTCTTGTGTTCCTCCCTTTAAGTAAATTCTTACAGCTCCTCTAAGAATCACCACTACCATCATTTAGAATTCAGAATGCTAAGGTACTGCCAAATGGAAAATACATGTATACAAATGCCAAAGATGTTATCTCTCCTAATGTATAGGCTGAGGTCTAAATCACTTGCTTATTTCCACACAAACATCTTCAACATTCTCAGAAGCAAAGTGCATTAAAATTTCCAGTGTAAAAGCTCACTCAAACCTGAAGTGACATCATGCTAAGTGGTTCTCATGATACACTTAAGCCTATGAATAGGAGCTGTACAGACTGAGAAAAGCTTACGTTGGTATTTTCTAATTGCAGTAGATGTACTGTGTAATACGATTTGACGTCTTCAGACACTAGTCTCACACGGAAACCTGTTTCACTGAATGTCATAACTTCCTCTTCTTTTGTTGGCCAGTATTGTGCACACTTCACCTAATGGATGTTTTTTAGAGAAAGAAAAAGAAGGGGGAAAAAAAAGAAAAACCTTGTTAAATATCCTAGTATCTTGGGCTTTGCATGTGCAGACTCTGAATCCACATTGTTCAATACAGTAGACTCAAGTACCTGCTCCCACTTTGAGGAATTCTTAAAGTCCATAATGTTTACAGCCAAGTCACTACAACTGTTTCAGTGGCTATTATGCATTCCAGCTTTATGTGTTTATGCTTTCTTCCATCGCACAGCGAACAAGTTTTGAAATACATCTTAAGCCTTCCCTCTCCCCCCTCCAATTCTCTACAGGGAACTGAGATCTCTGCTCAGCTATTGCAGCATTTCCCCCACTTTGTTGCTGACTTGCACACCTGCACATTTACAGAACTCATCTACCACAAGCAGTTCTACCCAGGCTTGCGGAATACTGGAAGGTTCTAGTGAAACAAAAGAATGAACTAACAAATCAATGCAAAACTGTTCTTTTTCTTGTATTCCTCTTGCTCTGCACTCAAACTTTCT
Source organism: Promerops cafer (assembly GCA_013398275.1). Lineage (NCBI taxonomy): Eukaryota > Metazoa > Chordata > Aves > Passeriformes > Nectariniidae > Promerops > Promerops cafer. The sequence goes on from VZSE01010347.1 coordinate 697,462, forward strand.
GTAGGAAAATTTTTGCATAAGAAAATAGGTGACTTTTTAACAGATCAGTCAAATTTTTTCTCACTTATCTGCACTGAATAAAAAACAAAGCTCAAATGACACGCACTTATAACAAAAATTTGCAATGCTTTTAGGCACAGTAGCAGAAAAGATACATCATAACAGAAGTTTTGTGTATTCTGCACATATGCCACTGGTTTTAAAGAATCAAAAATAACTAGATCAATTCAACAGTTCTTGGGCAGCAGTCTGCCTTCATTGTTACAGCTAACATCTCTATATAACAAATACACTACTCTGTTACATTTAGAAGAATTAATCTAAAGATACTTGTTTTCCCACCTTCCATTTTGTCGTAAGAACATCTTACAGTGCCTCTACTCCTCACCAGTTCTATCTGTACATCCTTTCTCAAATGTTACTTTCACCTTTCTGGATGTACATTTGTTAGATACTATTTTCACCAAACTGAACTTTATGTCCTAGCTCATTCACTTCACTGTTATATAAATACACATTCTACTGCACACCAGTGAAAACATTTGTTCATTCTTCTAATGTAAGAACCAACATTCCTCAACTGTATTAAAATCGTGTGGCTTATTTTACAACTTTAGGCCTAACGTCACTTACCGATTCCTTTTCAACTATCCTGTTCAACATGACAACTGCTTTGGTTTGTTGTTGCCATACCATTAGCCAAAAATGACAACATGTATTAGGTAGTGGACCCTGTGTAGTAAAAAATACAAAAATAGCCATGAGAATGTATAGGCGAAGCAGTGTTTGAGCACAGTTAATTCACTGTGGGAAACAGGAAAGACTTCCTCTTAAGTTTAAACAAATTATTAATAGAATGATAGAAATGGCAGGCAAGAAAGTAGCTACACTGCACAGATCATTCCGGGGCTTAAAAAGGCTGGGTTTTTTTTAAGGAAAAAAATACCAAACAAAACCAAACAACAAAACAGTAAGAACTCAAGGAAGGGATATTTTGTTTTAAGCATCAATACTATTGTGCTGTTAGAAGAAAAGCTACTGCAGGCATGCTCACAAGGTACAAGATGGATTAAAGGGTAGAAGTATTATTGTAACGTATTTCCGAAAGAACCAAAGAAAAGAGCAAGAAATATTTGAGAAGCTTCATATGCAGTAAATTACTCATACTTCAATATCCCCTTTAGCTTTTCTTAAAACATGAAATGATCTGTTCAGAACTACATCACACTGAGATGTTGTAGTTCATGTACTAATGAGATACTTGTAATTCATGGAGACGAGAAACAATGCAAATACAAATTACAACTGTACAAATCCCCCTCCCTAGATTCTCAATCCCTGTAATAACCCAGTAATTGTACTACTTACCTGTGTTAAAATATAGTATCTCTGAGCTTCTTCTATGACCACAAGGCTGGCATTGATATAGTCATTCTCAGTGTTCTGGAGTTTTACACGACTGTGATCATCTAAAATTCAAAGAAAATTAAGAATTAATGATGCATCCATCTCGATGAATACTCTCTAACAGGCAAGTTTAGGTCTGACAAGCAACTAGAAGCAAATTCTGCTGTATGACCCAAACAGCAAACTACAAATGTAAGTGAAACTAATTTCTCACATAACCTTGCTAACTGCCCCATTCTCCCATTGGCATTCCATCTGAGTAATTTCAGGAAGCTATTAATAGAAGCTGCTCAGAAAACTGGAATACCTATTTTTCTTTAAAAAAACCCAACCAAACAAAATAACCCTCCCACACAAGCCTAAAGGTCTTCACAGTCATCCCTCAACAGTTGCATTTCCTTAATATAACAGCACCACAACTCACACAAGGCAACACTGTCCCATCACACCAGATCACTCTACTGCATTACTTCCTAAGTTCAAAATTCCAAGATTTTTGGTGAACTGAAGTTTCAGAGGTTGGCATAGAATCATAAAGTTAAGCTCACACAGCTAAAAAAACCCCAATAAAATCTACTTTCAGTAATACAAGCCAGGCTTTGATCAATTTCATTTTCCCTGTAAGCTATTGCCTAATATTAAACAACATAAAAATACTAAAAAGGCACATGTAAAACCAAAAATAGTCAACAAATCATCCAATTAAATGAAGCCTAATCTAACTACATGGTTTCATCTCAAAATTACACAAGCAAGACCAATGATTCCCCTTTTTATAGCAGAGGTAAGCAAAGGACTCTTTTAAAATTCTACCATTAAAATGAGAAAGATTATCATACTGTCAAACTAAAAAAACTGCATAAAAAAAAAGTCATTGTGGTTGTTCCTAGAACCTTTTAATATGTGATTTATTAAACTCTATGAGGTTTATGAACCTCTAGGAGACATGTAGGTAATCAGACTTGTTCACAGTAAGTAATCCTTCAGCTATTTATCGGTCACTGTATTAAATAAACAGTACTTTCAGTTTAAAATTTGTACACAACTACATGCCAGAAAATGAGATTCAACTGACTGTAAACCTCCTGAAGCTCAACACCTAGCAGAATAAGAAGAGTAAATAAAAAATAGAAAATTTAAATTAATTTAAGAAACTTCAACATATCTCAGGAAAAGATGGAAGAGATTCCATAAGGAAACTGTCAGCAGAGTGAATTACCATGCAATACCAGTTTTTAAAACTAAATTCACCTAGTCAAACGCACAAAACTCAATTAGGGTCCAGACTGCTGTTAAAATGCCAGCCCACCCTCCTTGCACCAGAAGGCACACTTCCTTTAGACAAACACTTTGGAAAACACACAAAGCCATGAACTTTGACCTTAGCAACTACCAAGTATCAAATTCAGCACAACTACAATAGCTGAACTCACAGCCAGCCTGTGCAGCACAAGGCTTATCTCAGAAATCCATAAACATAAACCTGGATAGGAAAAAAGCTGATGGCAATCAACAAACAGTTACTGAATTAGACTCTTGTTCTACAGACTGCTTTGTATGATTTAATATGAATACTTTCCAAACATGTCTTTGGAAACCTGGGAAAAGTACATTTACTAGGTCTTGATCTGCCTTTACATTCTCCCTCATCTATCTGCTATTGGCAACTGCCAAAGATGATCCTGCTGGATTCGAGTAAAGAAGTCAACAGGAAAGTAGAACTGTTTGGCTGCTGCTGAAGCACTCAAATTTGGGGTTGTTGCCCTAAGTCCCTTAGCTCCTAGCTTTTATATGCAGTCACATATGAATGTGCAGAGAACAGAAAAATGCTGAAAATATATTTTTTATATAAAATCATAAGAAATATACTGGGTTAGTCTGTTTTCATTAGCATTCCAGTTCTAAGGCAACACCATCTTAACTTTCAGGAGTCCTAAAAGATTTATGATACCCCTGTGTGAAGAAAAAAAAATATTATCAAAGCCAAGACACAGTAAAATTAAGACAAATGTGCATTTTAAAGTAAAATATATCTCTTTGTATTATTTTGCCAGGATAGGAAAGCATTACTTTTTCCTTTCATGCATCACTTTATCTGAAATGTTTCTACTGGAAAGAAACCAAGACCTCTGTAAATATTACATGTCATTTGCCAACAGGAAAAACTTAAGATCTTGTTATAGTAAATCACACATACCGGTACCAGTGTTCTCGGAAAGGTGACGCAAGCGAGCGCTGTTAACAGTTTAATCACCCAGCAGCAGCTGCTGTACTGCTGCCAGGGGCAAATAACTGCAGCCTCTACAGAGGTTTCCTACTTTAATCCTTACATTCTCAGATTCATTTTTTCCCTTCTTATAAATTCTGCTTTGTAAACATGACAGAGTTCTGCAAGTTGTTTTTTTTAAAGTCCCTTTAATAACTAATTTTATGCACAGACAGCCTCCCTCTCCCTCCCCAACTAAAACAAAGGAGATGCTGCAAGTACTCTGGCAGACAGTCCACAGGACAAAAAAAAAAATCCCACTAGAATATATTGATTTCCCTTCTTTCAAGGGATGAGGTTCTTAAAGGACACAATGACCTAGAAACCTCATTCAAACCCTGGCTTGCTCTTCTGAATTAACTGAAGCAAGCCAGCTTTTGACAGTGAGTTAGCTGTAATGTATTTCCCGTATGTATATAATTTCCAGTTACAAAGTACTTAGATTTATATGAATGATAAACCTATCTTTGAGATAAGATTTATCTTGTGTTGCTATGCCTACAGCAGCTACAATACAGTACTCATTTTCTGAAGTGCTAATTCCCTTATTTCAACAAACTATGCAGCCTGAAAAGGAAGTGGAAACCTTAAAAATATTCTCATTCTGGCTCCTGCACTGAGAAAAAACACTCCCAGAACGACCCTGTCTGAAATAAGCAAACTCTGATTACCCATTTCCAGTGAAACCCTGTCCCATCGACAATACTTCCCATGCATCAAATAATGCCAAGACTTCACAATGCTCATCAATCTGCTCACCCCCTGCTTAAAAGAAAATGACAGATCCAGTTAAAACTAAGATACAAAACGTTTGGCATTTTACATCATGCAGTTCTTGCAGTTGGTTAATGAAAGGTTTTCATTATAAAACAACTGTGTTTCTAGAATACTGTATAACTTCAAAATTATCTTTTATCCAAGGGAAGTCTCTGTTCCCCCAAATATAGAGCTATTAACAATAGAGGAAGAAGAAATGCTACTTAGTGGATTAAAGAAAGTCATAAATAAAACATGCAGCCGCAAGCCATCCCAGTGACCCTGCCTGACCTTTCCTGCCTACCAACAAATCCCTCAATTTCACTCATCTAAATCTAGTCTATCTGAGCTGCTAAATTATTCAAATTGCAATACTCTGTTACTAGACTTACAGCCTCAAGTTTCAGAGGTAGCCTAAGGCAAAAGAAAGGCAAAATTAATTTTCCTCACCACCCTGTCACTGGTTGTACCCAATGAATGCCATCATATCAGTCGTGGCCTAGCTCACCACTGAAATGTATTCATACCAAAATATACGTGTCACTGCTGCACAACATCCTTACACTTGTAAGCAGGATGACAGAAAAAAATCTTAAGGCATATTAAAGTTAAGATCAACATGTGCTATAAAATTCCCCTCTCCCCCAACCCCAAAGGAAGAAGTATCTCCAAACTCAACAGCACGCTGAGTTTATTTCACAATGTCTTGTGTGGCAAGACGTTTTAGAGAATCATTAGATAATGTCAAAAAAATCATCAATGTCAGCTTCTAACATGGACAAGAAATGCAGCAGGCTTATTTTGGTCTGAACACCTCCCTGTCCTCAGCACACACACTTGAAACACAGGACAGAAAGGGAACATTCCTGCAATGATAATTAATCAGCACCATGTGTAAATCCATTCAAATCAGCTCCAACTCTTCCCTGTAAAGCACAATGCTTTTCATGTTCCTCTCCTGTACTCTATGCCACCTGTAAGCCTATGGTTCAAAGATCTGACACAAAATCTACTCAAGGCCACAGGAAGAAAACATGAGAAATCACTACCTTGCAAGATCTGCCAAAAGCAACATGATCTATCAGCAAAAATGCTCAGATGACCCAGGTTCTTGAGCCACACACCATATTACAAAGGAAGTCTGAAGAGAAAACTGCATGAACCCCCATTTACCCTTCAAAAGCAAAAGGTAAAAAAAAAAATCCTGCCAATTTTGCTGAGGGGATTTCCTTCTTGCCTGTAAATCTGGGAACTCAGCTCTAAAGGTGTTTACAGTCAATCTGAGACACTAGACTCCTCTGATAACAACTAAGAATAAGATCTAGAAGGAAAGTTAATTGCAGAAATCTTTGGAGTTTCATTAAAATTATTAAGAAAGAATAACAACCTCACAAGTTACGCCCCTCTGTTAACAACGTTTTCTGAGAAATGGCTTCATCTGTCCGGAAATGACTGGCTGTCAAACCAAACCTATTTCAGATTAACTTCCTGTTTCAGTACTGTGAAGCCAAAATACTCCTCTGCCTATTCTAGACTAATACCAAACCGTTAGACTGCTATTTTTTTTTCAGCTAGGCAGTAATTCTTGAGTGCTTTTACCAAACCAAACTTATATATGCTACAGATCTCTAGCCAACAAAAACGGACACTAACAAAAATACTCATGAAACTGGAAACACTGTGAAACTCAACTGTAATGGGCAGAGATGCTTAGCCTTTCCCAGCAAACAGAAGTCAATTTTTACCTAGAAACGTATGTAACAGACACAAGTTTGTTTCAGTGTACTTGTCCCAGGTATTACAGTTGAAATGGGGCAAACCAGCCCGAAGTATTTTTTCCTGGACTCGTAATTGACATATTTCCCGTAAAATTGAACAATCTTTTCATTTCCTCTTGCAGACACACCACCTCAGATTTTAGACTGGCTTGGCGGCTACCACGGTTAACAAACCATTTTCTCATTACTTTTGGAGAAATAAAACTTTCTTTCATTTACGCCTTACAGCAGACTAAGTAGCTAGATCTTCAAAGTCCAACAGCTAGTTCTGAATGCCTTGGACTATTTGAGAATACTAGTATCACCCGCTTTTTATCTAAACACTGTTAAAAAGCAGCAAAATTTGCAAAGTGAAAGACTTAGACATCAAGATTGTCTGAGACTGAGTTGTCTCACATTTCTGCAACACCAGGTCCTTGCACACATGCACCACAATTAGATGTGTTCACCACAGTGACCAAACCATGCAGCCTTTATCCTAGCTGCTTTGAAATTAAGGCACTACTACCTTGAAATCTTATTTACATACACTCCCCTTCTGCTCCTGATCAGAAGGGTCTCTTTCTGTTCCTGACTCTCATTGTTCTGACCGAAGCAATTATGAGTCATATTTAAAAATACAGAAGTAAAATTCAGGAGGCATTAACTAGTTCAAACACAGTGTTTTGCTGTGTTCTCCTGCTACAGCTTTGTTCCTAGTGCCCAGTTCTGCAAGCTATCTAGGCAGACCAATTCAAACCATTCTTCTTTCATAAATACTAAAAACTGACACAGTCTTCATAAAATTCACCATCTTATTCAGTTCATTCATCATGTAGTAATTTATGTCAGAGTGTAACAACTCTAGCCTTTTCCTGAGCCCAGCCACTATTTCAATACTAGATTTTATCTGTCTCTCTGCTTTTGCACTGGGTCCAGGAATTAATACAATCATTCATATTTTTTTTCTACTGGCTAAACATGCATTTCAGAAGCAGGCTTTGCAATGACTAAGGCAAAGGTGTTTGATGCTCTTCACTACTGTAAAAGGCATGCCATGATCAAGGAAAATATTGAGCTCCAAATAACTGCAGAAGATTAATACAAGTCACATCCGTAAGGTATTACTGGAGGCATTATTAGATGCTACCTAAATAATACCATATATTTTTATTTATTTTAGAAACACTATTTATAAAAAGAAAAAAGCACGAACAGTTTGAAAGTAAATTTTCACTCTCTTTACATAAATTACATTCATGTATGGGAGAAATGGTAGATAAATGCATGGATACAGCTTCTGACATTGAAATTGAATAAGATGTTAAACCTGGGACTTCTGGTTTCAAATATAATTTCCTGCCTTCTCATCTTACAAGCCCCATTGCAACTTAGGAATGAAACAGAAAGTGAATATAACATCTCTTTCAGCACCAGTAAGATGCTAATCCTGTGCTGCAACAGGACAGCAAAGTGAAGGGACACCCAAGTGCCTCTGCACAGACCAACACATGTCCAGCAGAGGCCTGGCTCCATTTACTGAGCCTATGGTGAAAGTCAGCCAGCCTTGCCTCATCTGAGATATCTTCCTCAGCACTGGACACTCCTCCAATGGAACGCCAGGCACACACAGCAAGGAGGCCATGCATTGAATTCCCAAGTTCAGTTTCATCAGCGTGCAGCACAGGGGTTCAGCACCACGCCAGACTGGACCCATTGAGTATGAATTCACTGTGCCAGTGGAGCATCCTGGCAGTAGCCTAAGGAGCAGCGCTGCATCTGACCAGTGTGACTCAATCCAAGACCTTTTCTGTGCCATTTTGAGAAGTGCTATGCACATGCTGTCACCACAACTTTCAACTGGAAACAAGGAGCTCAGCACTTCTCCAAATCTTATAATAGGTATTCAGATCAGGCTCTCAAACTAAAAGCCCCAATACACCAACAACCCTTCAAAAACTCTAGATCCAGTAACAAGGTGGTTTTTAGGACCCTTCAGTATTCTGGGAAACATCGTAAGGAACACATAAAGGTGTTATCTGTCCCAACTTTAATATACTGCAAAAAAATCAAAGCCATATAATTTTTTTCCCTATCTGTAGCTCACGTATCTTTTTGCAATAATTTTGGCTTACAATTTCTGAAGTAAAATGCTGATGAAAAAAAGCCCACAGCATCTCTGTAGCAGAGAAGCTGGTCTAAAAAAAAGCTTTTTTCATGTAAGACATAAGATCATCATATCAAAAAGACCATTTTATGACAATTAGTAGAAGTACAAAGCACTCCATACCTTATTTACTATACAGGCAAAACCAACAAAATCGCAAGCATTTTTTTTAAGCAACAGTAGAAATTTAGTGGCATTTACCTGCACCACCTTAAAAATGCACAGAATACTCAGTCCAAAGAGAAAACATTTCTGTTAGTCAAGGTGTATTAACTTCTATACTCATTTTTTACAACAGATAAAGCACTGTTGAACAAATAATTTCCCTATGAGAAAAATATCTGTAAAACATTACTCTGCAGCTCACAAAAATTTACCTATACACTAATACCTATGATTTGCAACCATCTCTCATTCACCATTTAGCATAGTGAGTTTAACATGACTTTTCTCCCTCTTGTTATGCCCATTTATGTATGTGTTACCAAAAATCCCACATTTATCCCAGGATACATGCCTACAGAAATAAACAAAATGCAAGATTTGCAATGACCATGATGTATCACCTCCAGTGTCAATGGGATAAGAGAAGGTCTAGTAAGTTTACTGCAACGATTGCAGAAAGGATACTCACATGGACTAACATCTCTGTATCTGTTTCGATTTCTGTTTTCTGGATACTTTGCAACTCTGTGAGGGTAGTCACTGGATTTATGTCGGATTTCCTTAAAAAGACAAAATAAATAATTGATTTATAGCCAGCAACCTGATTAAGAATAATGTTCTATACATACTCTTAATTAAGCAACATTACTAATAACTAACATTTTTTACACTAACTTTTACTGCCCCTAGTGTCATTTTCACTCAGAAGACGCATCTCATTCATGACCAAATTGCTAGTAGCATTTACATCTTCCTACATTTAGCTAAAACTACCAAATGTAAGCACCATTTGACAAGCAACTGATGCATCAGAATCAAAGGGCAAAAACCCCTAATCCCAGATATTTACTACACTTACAGTTTACCTCAGAGCTGTACATTATCTCCCAAAGCAATAAGGGACTCAGAAGCAACAGCAGTATTCTGCTGGCTCCTTTAAAGTGATTGGCAGCGTAAAACCCCACAAACGTAAGTGAACTAGTTAATGATTTTATGGCTACTATTAAGAGACATAGGATTATTCTGGGTGGTTTGATAGCTTATCCCATACAGCTGTAGTTGAACGTGAACCAATATGAAGAATTCTAGAGTCACAAATATCAATGTGAATCAAAGTCTGTTCTCCCCACACATTAACACAAACCTTCTAATAATCTGTGAGATATTCAGACTCACACACTATTTTTAAGGACCCTGCTGTTCATACATTCTGAATGTTCTGCTTTATTGATTTCTTCCCTGAGCGCACCTTTTCTACAACTTCACTAAGATACACAGAATTACCTTATGTAGGAAACTGAAAACAGCCTTCAATGTATTCTACTGTGTCTTTATATCTTTGTACTTATTCTATCTCAGCAGAAACATTGCACAGTACAGAATTAACAATATTTTACTTTGAATTCTCCTTCTGTTTTTAGATTATATTGCTATATTTGATCATTATGTCCCAAAGGGCATTTAAACTTCTCATTACAACTGAGCATTCTTTGGCCTTCTCAATGCTCCCACTATCTTTGTCTTCAAACTTCCTAAATAGTCTAGTCTATTCCCAGACAAAGAACACAGCCAGCAAGGGCATCAGCGGAAATATAACATACAAAAGAAAATTCCAATTTTTAGCATTGGTTGCGTGACCTTTCTATAAAATGTACTGCCAATCTGCAAAGAACATAAATCACAATGTGGAGCAGCAACTACTAAGCACCAATACTCCACATATTTGTATAAAAACCTCTTGATCTATTAGGTTTTTATTTTGAAACAGCACACTTCTCTTGTGTATGTGGCTGACAAACTTTGGTAGCTTGCTCATGGAACGAATGGATCTGGCAGGCACTCACATCCAAGTTCCTATGAAAGGTAAATTTTATTTACTCAGTAACAGGACGCAACATATTTTGTTTCTTAAAGCACCTGCACAACCAGTGCACAGAAATAGACCCATACTTTGGTAGAGAAACATTAAAATAGCTAGAAATACTTCTACAGTGATGGTGTGGAAGGGCAGGCTTGCTAAAAAAAAAAAATTAAACTTAAGGAAGTTTAATGACTAATTCTAAAATCTTTTTTCCCACATAACATCCAGCCATCACACAGAATCCTAACCTGGAAGGGACCCACAAAGACCATCAAGTCCCACTCCTGACTCTGGACAGAATAACCCAAAGAACCACAGCAGGTGCCTGAAAGCATTGTCCGAACCCTTCCTGAACGCTGGCAGGCTTGATGCTACATCCTACTTATTTGTAATACAGATATATCCAAAACTGCAACATCTGAAATACTGCAGTACAGATACTGTATTTGAATCACATATAAATCAAATAAATTGCTAATTTAACAGAGAAAAATCGTAATTTGAAGTCAGTAAAGAAAACTCTGGCGTTTGGTTCTCTTTCCTCATTATTGCAGGCTTAAGTAACTGCTCTAGTGATACCAGTGATATATAATGTCTGTTTTATGGAACTGACTGTTCTCAGAGGTTCTTAATCTCGTTTAAAAAAATATTACAAATACAGTATTTTATTAAGTGGCACTCGCGCCGGGCCCCCGCAGCAGACGCCGAGCTGGCCAAGGAAGCGGGAACGGGCGCTGAAGAGGGAGCACGGGTGCCTGAGGAGCCGCACGAACCCCCGCGGGCGGGGCGAGGGGGGTGAGACCCAAGCCTTGGCCGAATCCGTACTATCGGGCGGACAGTACGGATATACAGCTTCCCACACCGCCCGCAAGCCGCAGGAGTCC
>VZSE01010347.1:708964-729168 GCA_013398275.1 Promerops cafer
CCGCAGGAGGCCGAGCGGCGAGCTCGCGACCGCTCGCGCGCAGCCCCCCGCCTCACGGGAGCGGCGGGCGCGCACATACGCTCGCGACCGGGTGTCCCGCAGCCGGCGCCGGGCGCATGCGCGGGCCTCGCCCCGCCCACCGAGGGCCTTGGAGATCACGCCTCCCCTGGACGAGGAGGCGGGAAGCACCTGGGGTGACGTCACCGGCCCGGCGGGGGGCGGGGCCGCACTCAGGTGTCGCGGGGGCTCCGCAGGGCCGGGGGCTTCGGTCGCCAAAGGGCCACCGAGCGTTTGTTGCCACAAAAATCACGGACTCAGTTCGGTTGGAAAAGATTTCCGAGATCATCGAGTCCAGCCTGTGGCCGAACATCACCACGTCAACTATACCATGGCACTAAGTGCCACGTCCTTCTTTAAACACCTCCAGGCATGGTGACTCCATCGCCTCCTTGGCAGTCTGTCCCAGTATTTAATTGCCCTTTCTGTGAAGAATTTCTTCCTAATGTCCAACCTGAACTTCCCCTGGCGCAGCCTGAGGCCATGTCCTCAGAGCGATAAGGTAGAGAGCGATAAGGTCACCCCTGAGCCGCCTCTTCTCTAGGCTCAACACCCTCAGCTGCTCCTCACAGGACATGTGCTCCAGACCCTTCACCAGCATCGTTGCCCTGCTCAGGAGACGCTACAGAACCTCAATGTCCTTCCTGAACTGAGGGCCCCAGAACGGAACCCAGTTTTCCAAGTGCAGCCTCACCAAAGCGCGTACAGGGGGACAATCACTACACTGGTCCTGCTGGCCACATTACTGCTGATACAAGCCAGGATGCCATTGGCCTTCTTGGCCACCTTCACACTCTGCTAGCTCACGTTCAGCTGCTGTTGGCCACTGGTCCTTTTCCACTGGGCAACTTTGCAGCCACTCCGCCCTTAGCCTGCAGTGCTCCATCGTTGTGCCGATGTCACTGAGCGGACACAGCCTCCGAAGGGTGCATGAGCTCTTCCAGCCGCCGGCGAGTCCCCAGACCGGCTCCGCGTCGCACCCCCGGCGATGTGCCCCGCCGGCAGCCGCTGGTTCCGAAAAGCAGAAGTGCGGAGACACGGACGTGTCGGACAGACAAATCACGGCGGGGCTCGCCGTCCCGAAAGTAGAAACGCCGTGTCCCGCAGCAATTGCCTCGCTGGGGCAGAAAGTCTCTCAGGGGGCGGCTTCGGCAGACGCTGGGCAAAGCCAAGGGTCGGGCCGGGTCAGAGGGCTGCGCTGCGCGGGCTGCTGGGGCACACCAGCCTGGGACGCCCGGACAGGCGGGAAACGCCTCGTGGCTCAGCACAGGTCGCTGGGTAACGCCCGGAGCCTTAAAATTATGTTAATTAGTTCCACAAAGGGGAACTATGTACCATCAGCGTGTGTAAGTGTCTGAAGGGAGGGTGGCAAGGGGATGGAGCCAGGCCCTTCTCGGTGGTGCCAGGCAATAGGACAAGAGGCCGCGGCAGAAACTGATGCATAGGGAGTTCCACCTGGATATGAGGAAGAACTTCTTTATTGTGCGGGTGCCCGCGCACTGGAACAGATTGCCCAGAGAGGCTGTAGAGTTTCCCTTACTGGAGATATTCAAGAACCTAATTCTGAACGTTCTATTCAAGAACGTAATTCTGTGCAATGCGTTCTAGGATGACCCCGCTTGAGCAGGGAGGCTGGATCAGATGATCCCTCCTAATCTTCCTCATATTGTGAGAGGTTACAGTGCCTCCCCGCACCCCGGTGACAGTCCTGCCCTCGGCCCCGCCGCCGCCTCCTCTCTCGCGGGTTCCTGTCCTGAACCTTAACTCCGGGCACACCCTTTCCCTGCCGCAGGCTCGCCCCCACCCTCAACACGGCCCCTCACGGACCGGGAGGTTTCCCTGGAAACCTTTGTATCTGCTCTCACCCACGCCCGTGGGGCCTCCGCCCTGCAGTGCGCCCCAGCCGCTCCCCTCGGCTTCCCTGCTCGGCCACCAACGCCCCCGCTGCCCTGGGCCCCTCAGAGTGCCCGACACCAGGCACGTACACACGGGCAGGGGCTGGGTGTGTCAACTGTGGTGTGACTGACAGCTGAAGGACAGGATGCCATCCAGAGGGATGGCATGGACCTGGACAAGCTCGAGAAGTGGGCCCATGGGAACCTCACGAGGTTGAACAAGACCCAGTGGTCAGGTCAAACCCCAGTACCAATATAGACTGGGGTCTGAACACATGGAGAGCAGCCCTGACAAGAAGCACTTGGAGGTGCTGGTGGGTGAGAAGCAGGACAGGAGCCAGTACTGTGAGTTTGCAGCCCAGAAAGCCAACCACATCCTGGGATTCTGCCCCCCTGCTCTGCTCTTCTAGGACCCCACCTGCAGTGCTGCATCCAGCTCTGGAGTCCCCAGCACAGGAAGGGCATCGATCTGTTGAAGCAAGTCCAGAGAAGGGCCAACAAGTTGATCAGACAAATGCAGTCCCTCTCTTGTGAGGAAAGGCTGAGAGAATTTGGATTGTTCAGCCTGAAAAAGAGAAGGCTCAGGGGTGACCTATTTATGGCCTTCCAGTACCTGAAACAAGCCTACAAGAAAGATGGATAGACACTTTTTAGAAAGCCATGTAGTGACAGGACAAGGGTGAATGGCCTTAAATTGAGAGTAGGTTTAAATTAGGTATTAGGAGGAAGCTCTTTGCTCAGATGGTGATGAGACACCGGAAGAGGTTGCGCAGAGAAATTGTGGATGCCCCATCCCTGGAAGTGTTCGCAGCCAGGTTGGATGGAACTTTGACCAACCTGGTCTAGTGGAATATGTCCCTGCCCAATGCAGAAGGGTTGGAACTAGAGGATCTTTAAGATCTCTTCCAGATCATATGATTCTATTATCTACAGCCCCTGTGATAACCAACATCACAATGCTGAATGTAGCTGTGGCTCCCCATGTGCTGTCACCACATGCAGTCCCTCTGCCTCCTGGGGGCCTCACCTGATGTTTAAGCACAGCAACAACAACAACAACTATTATTTTTGAAAGAGACTTTTGATTTTGAATACCTGCCACTGAATGCTGCTGCATTTCCTTTCTGCCATACAATGCTCCAAGTCCACTGGCTCACGTGCTCCCCCAAGTCCTGGAAGAAAAGCTGGAGTCCTGGACACCATGACACTGTGCGATGCCTTTGAAGTACAGCAGATGGGACAGCATGGATCAGTAAGTTCATAACAAGTTTTTCCAAGTAACTCAAGGAAATGTTGCACAAGATTTTCTTAAACTATGAGTTCAAGGTTTGATTCAATATAGGGAATGGCTTTCTTGTATTTTTCTGCCTGCACGACTGAGGCACGGGTGATGTCTGTAGTTCTGCTGGTGCTCTCTAGTTAATCAGTGTTCTATGTATGATCAGTTATGAAACAAGCAAATAAGAAAACATTTGTGAATTATGTTTATGATTTAAAAGTACAGAAAAGAGTCCAAGTGCCCATCCTCAAGGTAATGATTGGTTTTCATTTGAAATAGATTTCTTTCAATTCAATGAATAAAATTGTTCTTTACGTCAGAAAACGTACATTGCACAAGCTGGGTGTAAGAAAGTAAGTACATAGAAGTATGTAGAAGCTGTCTGCCATATAACGTATTTTAATAAAGAAATTAATAAAGATATTAAAATAGACACCTTCTTCGCTGATTTTAGTATTTGTTAGTCTTTTCCCTGTATATAAGCTTGCTGACTGACCTGTATTTATAGCATTTATGACATGATGTGCTTTTCACTTGTGCTTGTGATATTTGGGGATGTAGTTCATACTGGGACAGCAATGTAATTGTGTGGTGAGGAAAGGGAGTTTTATGGTAGCAGCTACATTTAGAATCTCTAATGAAGATCAGTGCCCAGAGGCATCTCATGGAAAGCTAAAAATGTTTATTAATTGTGATTTAGAGCTGGTTTAGAAAAGCAGTAACTTGTAAACCAGGGTTTTCTTAAGAAATTGCTACTGTCCAGTTTTGGGTTGCTTTTTTTTCACTGCAAATATGCTGAAAATGCAGCACCAGTTCTCTGGCTTTTAGGATCTGAGGCCAGGATAGGCCCAAGACTACATTTCTAATGGTCTGTGAAGGAGAACTGTATATACAACATAAACCAAGTATACTCATTAGAAAACTTTATTCTCTTGCCAGTAGTATACTCCCATTCTGTATTAGCTGTGCAGTCAAACGCAGATGAACTACTACATAAAGTCTTAAGCCCTTGAGACCATGTGAGACATACAAAGAGGGGTAACAGAGTTGCTGGAAAGTCTAGGATATTGTAGTGTTTTCTGTCTTAGTATAAACACAAGCAAGCAAGGTTTTTTAATTAAAATCTCTGATAATTTAAAAAGCCCATTGCTGTGCTGACAAAACAGTCACCCCAAAGTAGTTGGTATCCACAGCAGTTTTGATTTCAAAATTGACTTTGGTACCCATGAAGACCAATTGAGTTAATTTTAAATGTTTTTGTCCAGTGACCTTCGCTGAACAATTATTTTAGTACCAGTCTGGAACAGACTAAGTGTTTGTTCCTCTGTGTGTACTTTTTGGGGTCATTCACTGGAACTACTTAAGCACCATTTATTGGAAATGATCTGGTTTGTGCTGCTTTTCTGAGAACCATTTTAGATATTGGTAGATGAAGAACAAATTCTTCCCTGAGGTGGTTTTATTCACAAATACACTCCACATCAATTTTAACTGTTAAGGAAGAGAGCTGTAATGTTCTTAAGCTTGCCACGATGTGAAAGGAGGAGAACATATAATTCCTGATTTAAGTCTTATAGCTCAAGGCCTAAAGGAGAAGAGGATCCTCCCTTCCCCAATGGACTGGACAGGACTTGAAACCCAAAAGGGCTGGCCATTCTTCTGGCATCTGGTAGGGAGTAGGAGAAGCTGAATTAAAAGGTCCAGTGGTCAGGATAAAACAGGTTTCATTTTTTGTGTGCATTTACAGTGCACTCATTGTGTTTCAGACTTTTGGAAGCTGTATTCCTTACTCAAGTGAATGTTAAAATTCCCATTACTGAAGGTGGATATTGGTGCAAATACCTTTCCTCAACTATATTATTGCTTTCCTTCCCCTGCCCAAAATTGTATTCTAGCATACAACAAGAAGGGGGAAAAAAAAAGAAAGAAAACACACAAACCCCCCATAGCAAGCTCTTCAAAACATATGTAGCAAAATGCAAATCCTTGTAGCAACAACAAAAGCAAAAATGCAAGCGCCTCAAACAGATCTGCTTTCAGCTAAGGAGGTCTTTCACATCAGTCAGAAATCCACAACAGTGGGATCCTAGTGTCCAGTGTCTGATAAAAAACAGCTCTGTAGTAAAGGTGATGGGATTATGGAAGAGAAGGACAATACAGCTGTGCCCAGACCATACAATTGCCCAAACTGTTGTCTGGAGTTCTATGTAGAAGAAATTCATGGCCAAGGAAAAAAGGAAATATCAAGAGCTATTAAGGAAGTCTGTTTCACAGCCTAGAGATTTGTGCCAGTCTGTATGGCACTGGACTCCCATGGTGAAGCTGAAATAATTGTGGAGTATGAAAAGAAAAGGGTAACTGGCAGGAGTGCTGTCAGGAGTCAATGGACACACCAGCTGGCAGAGAAGGCAGCGAGCCAGGATGTCTGAGGGATGGAACAACTTTAGGCTCTGCTGTGGCTTTGTGAAACAGCCCTTCCAGCAACCTAAGCTGGGGTGTGCAGTCAGCCACAAATGAGTCAATGCAGGGGGTGTTGGGTATGGCTACAGGAAGAAGAAAAAAGCCAGTTGCCAAGAGAAAGATGACTGAGTTATTCTTTTTCTCACTTGTAGAGAGGATCTTGCTTGCTGGGGATGGTTTGTGTATATTATTTGACTTTCTGTCTCTCTTTCCTTTGACATTTATTGAAATCATCATTTGCAAGTGAGAAACTCTGATTCAGTGAGTGTGGCTTAGTGTCATTCCATGGTCCTGGTCAGAAGTTCAATTTTTGCTAGAAATGGCATCTATAGTAACTGCCTATAGCTGACATAGTTTTCACGTTGAAAGCTTGTTTGAAGATCATGGGTTTATTAGACTTTAAAATTGCTCCACAGACTGAATAGGGCTGTTCCTTGCTTAGACTATTTCTAATCTCACAGCTATTATTTCAAAGCATTACTTTACATGACAGCATAATGGTTAAGGAGCAGTTCTGGAAACAGTTCTGGAGCAGTTCTTTATGCTGGCCAGTGAGTCTTTCACTCAAGTTCTCTTACAATTGTGAAGTCATAATACCATGATCTTGTAACTTGTTTCTAGCACAGTTTCTGTATTTTAGTGGTTTCCATGCTTGATTATATGTATCTTCATCTATATTCAAGCTTATCTTCCAAATTACAAAATGAAGGTAATTTTCTGATTTACAGCTGGAAAGATTGTGATGCACCAGACCACTGTTGTTTGCTAGGAGAAGTTCTGGTAAGAAAATACTGTTTTAGCAGAAGAAGACTTTCTCCTGAGGAGTAACAGTAAATGTTTCTATTATAAATTTATATTCTCAGTTTTATGTTCCGGTTTTTGTTTGCATTCCCCAACATCATAACAAAGCAATTTTGACTATTTTCATGGGTCTAACAATCTCTGAATTATTTTTGCTTTTCTTTTTTGGCCCCAATAGTTCAAAATTAGAGTCTTCAGACTGTAATCCATGTTTGTAATATACACTTCTGCATTAGACAACCTGATATGCCAATAACAGGAAAGGATTTTCTTGTACTACTCGCTGTAATAGTGATTTAAAATATCTTCTTGTTACCAGCTTCATAGATACTATAATTTACCATGTGGTGATGAGCCTTTAACAATAATTACTTCTGTCTTTCCAGTGATAGCAGAGGTAGGGCTGTGCAGGATTTGTGATATCTTTGCCTCTTTTTAAATTGACGTTAATATATCGAATTTCATACAATTCCCGTAGAAGCTTGTCCTCTTTAGATAATGAGCAGCCCTGTAGGAGCCACATTCTCTGAGTCACTGTTTTGATGGCAGAGTTCCATGAGTGTGTGGCTTGTTTTGCCTGCTGAGATGTCCTTCAGTATGTTATAGAGAACAAGGTGTTCACACTTGTGTCACTGTGGAAAGGCACTGGATCTTGTAAGGGCCATGGAACACTACAGCAAAATTTGCATTGCTGCACTTGCTTGGCAAGGCAGGACTGCGATAATCAATGCACCTCTCTTTTTACCCTCAAAGTAAATCAAAAAGCAAGGAGGAAAATAGATTTTGCCTGTCGGTGGCAAAGAGCCATGAAGAAATTGTTAATTTCCTAACAAAAACAAATTAGTAGTGCATATAAAATTTATCTTTCCTTTTTTAATTTGATAATGTCTCTTATAAAAATGTCTTTGAAATTAATCTACTAAAGTAAGGAGTCTTAAAAATCTGTTTTGCATAACAAGTATAATAGAGCTTTTGAATGTATGCTGTGTTTCCTTTGGTCCAGACATTTCAAACCTCTAATTCTCACCCTTGTGGCATACAAATGGGCTGTAACTGCTAAGCCAATTTGTTTGTTTTCTCAAAGAAAAGAAAAACTGAATGTAATGTACTGACAGAAAGATCCATAACACACGTTTTCCAATTGGAATGCTGTCAAGGTCTTTAACATCTTATTTTAGCCAGTGGAACAGTTCCAGCAGTTCAAGTCATGACATGACCACTTACTGGAATTAACAACTCAGGGAGAAAAGTGCCCTTGTGCACAACGTGTCCAGTATCAAAATGTGTGTATGAAACTCTCTGGATCTTTTAAATTTTATACCTTTAAAATTTTTTTTTTCTCCTACTCTCTCACTGTGTACAGAGAGACATCACTAAAAGACACTATTTTCCTTTAAAAACCGTATGGTACCACTCCTCAAGCAGAGCTCTGCAAGTTCTTTAGTGGCAGACTTTCTAACACAGATTTGCAGTAAGGAAAAAATGTTACAAAGAGATAAAGAAACAAATTATGTTATTAAGATTGTATTCATCGAGAAATATAGGGTGACTTCAACATCTCAGGTAGCTTCTAGCTCCCATTCTCTTACACTAATTTCGGAAGCTCTATTCACTTGAAATTAATTTTCATTGTCGAAGATGACTGCTTTCTTCATACCAGCCCCCTCTGAAGCACTGACCAGGAAAGGTAAGGTGCAGAGCAAAACCAAAGATGTTTGGGGTTTTTTATTTGTTTTGCGCTCAAGAAAGACCACCTCAGTTTTCTCTTTTGTTTTTCTTACTTAAGAAAGAACATTTAATTGACTCTGGTGACTAGATTCCTGAAAATGATACTGTAGGGAGGGGATTAGGAGATAAAACTGCCATAAGCCTATATCTGCATTCCCTAAATTGTTACATTAACATGTGTGTCATAATCAGAACAGTCCAGATTTCCCATTGCTTCTCAACACACTGGTAATACCTTATAGATACTGTTTCAGAAGTTATAAATGCACAATCTAATTTCTAGATTCAGAATATATTTTGGCTGGTAAATGCCATACGAGGAACAATATGCCAGCAGCAAGGGTGAATGGGAAGTGGGATGTATTATTTGTGAAACTCTGACACATGCACGGTCTTTGTCCTAGGGTTTTCTCTGGGGAACATCACAAGTTGTGTAATGACAGTCTTTCTTTGTCTCAGAAAAAGTGGTAAGGATAACTCTCACCTAATTTCCAGAGTTTCAGCAACCTTGGAAAGCAGGATGAGGCAGACAACTGAAGGAGGTGACTGCATCAGTCATTACAGCTAATTCTGCTGTCAAATATGCATCAACAGTGTGCAATATTACTATTGAATTTACACAATTCTGTCACAGCAAGTGGAATAAATCCTGAATATCTTTGGACAGGAGATTCCAATGAAACAATACAAGGATTATGTTTCTAAAACATAAATATATATGCTTTTCAGAGTGACATTAAAACTTTCCCTTCTCTTTCTTTTACCTCTCACTTTCCTGAGAGAGGAAGAAGTGGGGGTGCTTTGTTCACACAGAGGAGTAAGTCATTAATAGGTTTGATAATTAATCAGATTAATGAAATCCATGCTGCAAGTTATAGCCCTCTGGTTACTCTAACTGGAAACTTATATGCACAGCATTTTATACAATTGTTTTTCTAATGGGAATTTCATAGATGTATACCTTTAAACCTACCATTCTAACAATGTGATAGAAATTAAATCAACTAAAACTATCAAGTGCTGAATTATATTTTTCTTGATAATTTAAAAATATTTCTATAAGAAGTAAGACAGATACTTTTAATGATCATGCAGATAACTGCACGATTAATTCTTGAAAGTTTACTTTTTCATCAGAATATAGCATTATTGAGGGGAAAATGGAAATAATATTTTTGCTTTCACTAATCTGTGCAAGTCAGAAGATGGTGGTTAAGTAGTTTCTGTACACTGTTCAGTGTTCAATTTGTATGCTTATACTTTGTGCATAATACTTGTGAATATACATATCATCTGCTCCTGCTGTCCTCCCACAGAGCACATCAATGTACTGGGTATTTTCTTTGTATTTCAGATACCTCAAAGGCAGGGGCTCAGAAGAGATGCTCAGCACTTAGGGATGGTACATAAGCCACTCACTGAAGATACATGTATCTGAAATTGTTGTATTTCAGCTTGTTCAAAAGCATAATGGTGGGGGAAATGTTGGATAAGCTGTGTGGGTAGAAATTATGTCTTTTAGGCATACATTGTTTCCTCCACAATGTATCAATGGGTTACCTTGGGCAGAAAGCAGGTGGTGGCAATTAGTGTCACTTACTTGACCTTGGTTGAAAGGAGCATCCCCTGTACAATAGTTGCTAATACGCCTCCACAGTAGAGCTGTGTGGGAATGTTCCAAGAGCCATTAATCCTAAGGCACGATGTGAACATATCTTAAAATACTCAAGTACTTTTTTCAGCATGTTCATATGGTGGATGCTCTCTCAGATTTGGGCTGTGTTTGCTTTGGCATGCGCCTTGAGTTTTCAGTTGAAATTTCTGTCACAACACAAAAATCTCTTATTCCTATAAGGCCAACTAACCATGCTAATTTGTACAAGACTGTAGAAAAGAGATTTAACAACATGCAGACTTGATTCTTCTCTTGCAACAGTGAAATTTCAAGATTTGGAAATAGTTTATTTAAAAATTTGTTAACTTAAACAATGACCATACAGTTTACACAATAACATTTTAAAATTATATAAATTATTTGCTTCATCTAATGATTCCCTTGAGTAATCTGTCCTCATAGCAGTTCCTGTTGGGAAGTTCTCCTTTTTATGATTCTGATCTAACAGCGTTGCTGAGTTGAGACATAAGATGAATAAAGTGGCTGGTGATTAGCATGAAGTCACAGTACATATTCTCTTTAAAGGGGGTGCACCCTCACATCTGACAGTAAGGAGGCATTTTTGCTAGTGAGAATTCCATGGGCGGAGGAGAGCACAGTGTTGTTTGTTTGTCAAATGTTTGTTGAGCACAACAAAACATTTTCAAAATTTCCAGTGAATGGGACATTAGCTTTTGTAGTCATGTGTCTTCCAGAAATTCAAGTATGCTTCCCCTGGAATCTTGTCTGGGATTTCATTACGCGTTCTTAATCCAGATGTTTCAAATGCTTCAGAAACAATGAACTATTATTATTGTCAAAATAAATTAATCACATTTCCTTTTAGAAATGTCAGAGAGAGGAAGAGTACTTAGCACATCTCTAGGGAGCCTTTTGGTGTTCTCTCTACTGAGTCTGAAACCCCCCTAGACAGATATGTTTATCTTCTCCTAATGGTGGTCAAAACAGAAAATTACTCTAGCACTGCCCATTTAAAATTTGCTGATATATATTATCTGGACTATGTCCCCAGACTGTTCCTTAGTTAAATTTACTTTGTCTTGTTATGCTTCACAATTATATATAAACTACATATAGCATATGACATCCCTAAATATGTGATTCCATATCTATATAACATAGTCTCCCCATAGACCTTGCAGAAATTTAACTTGAAATCTGAGATAGAGAGATGGGGTCTATTCTCCACAAGAAGAGACTGAAGTATCACCTAACAGTTTGAAAATCTTGGCTATGCCCTTTCAGAAATATTCCTTGAAGTCTGAAGCTGCCTGTAGGTACAGCCACTTGCCCTAGCTGAGATTCCTGTTACCCCTAGAGCACATAATAGGTCCTTATTTCTTATGTGTCTTCTTTTGGACACATGAAAATGTCTCCAAGAATTATTATTTTGCTGGAAGACAGAAATATAAGGCTGGTATTGGGATGGACCCCGAGTTTGTTACACTGCTCTGCTTGTAGATGCAAAGATATGTTAATGTTCTGTACAGCTGCTTAAATAGTTTTCTTTTTAGAATGGGTAATCCTGTTGTGTTTGGGGAATATGTGGTTTTCCTAAAATGCTAATTTCAAAAGCTCTTTAGCCTATTATAGCTAAATAGCATTTTAATGAATCATGTTTGTTACACTTACCAATAAGAAAAGTATCAATCATGCAATGAGTAATAAGCAAGTTACTTCCATAGTAAATACTTCACCGTGTTGTTATCATCCTTCAAACTGCATTGTACCAGCTCTGCTGCACTATAAATTCAGATTGGTATCAAACATTTGGATATTATGCCCTAATATAAATATTTATTCTTCTTTTTCCAAATGCAAAATTCTTAAATAAAATTATTGCTGAGGTTTCCATTTTAAATTAAGAGTTTTTATTTTATTTGAACAGAAAGCAGCAGGGCCAGCTGCAGGTACAGGCAATGTAGGCAGGTTGCCTATGGATGCAACTGTTCAGGGTGGCACAGCAGCCCTAATAAAGAGCAGCCAAGTTCTGCTCTTTCCTCTGCCAAGGCCTTTCTCCTGTGGCTAGGAAGACCATGCATTTGAGCTGTTCATATAGTGTGAGCAACTGATCTCTACCTTCTGGCAACAAACTCGCTCAGCCTAAGTAATTTATATTTTTATACTGTAGGGATATATGTGTTACATTGTATTTGTGTGTGTTTTATACTCACTCTAAGAGTGAGTATGCATCAGCAACTGTAGCAAACTTGACCTTCTGAGCCAGTCCTATTTCTGCTCCTTCCTTTGCCAGAGCAGCTGAGCCCTGGAAGCAGTGGAGGAGGTGTAAATGATGAGATGTTTGCTGCTTGAGAGGTGAGGAGTGTGGGCAAGGAGAGGAACAATCTCCTGAAACTAGAGACTGGAGAGCTGGAATCCAGTGACTGATGAAGTAGGCATCTTAATTCTACTCCTGGTCATCCCAAACCTTGCTGAATGGTCTTAACAATGGATCTCTCTACAACTCCCTCTCCTCTTTCCTCCATGCTCTTCTTCATGCACATCCACCTTCTACAACCCTCCTGTTCTTTTGTACTCTAGTACTGCTGCAAAATTCAAATTTTCCTGTACGTGGAGAAGCCTTGAGTCTGCTCCAGGAACAAGCTACTTGAAATTTTCCAATCTATTAAGCAGATCACATCAAGTTGTATGTGCACTTCAAATATGTGTGAAAGAAAAACTCCAAATAAAGAAAAAAATAATCTAAAGACATACCTGTAGTACATGAAATTGTCACATTCAGAATGGATGGCATCATAATGTGTATCTGGCATCAAACACTATGTGTACTGTGGTGCAGCCCTGCTTTCTGTGGCCCACCACAGCTGTGCCTCTGCCTGTGTCCCCACAGAGCAGGACTGCCATCCTGCAGCTGCATCCATGGTGAGAGGCTGAAGAGGAAAGGCTGCAGCACGTGCTCCTTCCCTCAGCACTGCTCTCCCCCTTCGTGAGCAAACTGCTGAAGGAAATGGGAGTTGGCTCATCTCTGAGGTCACTGAGAGGCTATGGAATCTAGAAGGCAGAAGTTCTTCTTCAAACCCAGTTCACCAAACCCTGCCTGACCTCACTGTCCAAATAATTAAATATTACTGTGGTAACTGGTGGTGCTGTTAAATCTTTTTATAAGGTAGTGAAAGATTTGTGTTACCACCCAACAGTAAAGGCATTAAAGGCTTCCTCAGCCAATAAACAAGCATACACAACCATTCTGTAAACAACAGCTATAATCATGTATTTGATACTCTATCATAATTGTAGTCTGCAAAAACTATTTAACTGGTAACTTTGTCAGCATTTATACCCTGTTTTCTACTTCTGATGTTTCTTTCCACACTCCAAAACAGATGGAGGAAAGCCACCACTGCTAAGTTTAGACTTTTCTCTCTGTTCTCACTGTGAAAACTCTCAGGGCCAGCCAGCTATTTTCTACTTTTTCTCCTACAAGCTGTTTCTATTTCCCAACTTAAGATCACTAGTTTAAAGATAGCTCTGATGTAATTATACCATCTGAGATCAACCTTCATATTCATCTGTTATGAAGCCATCAGTATTCCCTTCCTAGCTGTCAGTTATATACCTTGTCAACTTGTCATTCCCATTCTCCCTTACATTTCTTTGCACATTCATATGACTCAGAATAGTTTCCCATCCATAAGCCACTTTATTATATATAACACCACTTCTGTTTCTCCTTAACTCAACTTTATGTGCTGCCACAGCTATACTTGATCATGACTGAATAACTGCTTTGCTCGACTGTCATTTCTAATAATTATTATTTTGCCTACTTTGTTTTCCTGTGCTCTTTTTTACATTATGTGGTAAAACATAATTTTATAGAGTTGAAGCTTATCTTTCTTTTCTTGCATCTTTCTAATAGTATTTTTTTTAGATAAAACAGTAAGTCTTAAATCCAGTTTAGGACATTCTATTGAGTTCCTAGCAAAATAAATAACAGGTTCTAAGTGGAACTCTGCAGCAGCAACAAAGTAGGGTGATACATAAAGGTTCACTGTTCTACTTTAAGTGCCTGTTTTACTCTCAGGTTACTCACATAAAGGCTTGGGGACTTTACCCTCATTTTTGCCCACAAAATAATACTTTGCTATTAATTTCTTGCCATTAATTTCTTGCCATTTCTTACTTTGCTATTAATTTTTTGCCATTAATTTCTGCCATAGGCCAGTCATGCCTGGTAAGTGATCCTCTTAATTTGTCTTACTCTTCATAACAGTAATTGCTGGTATTCTTTTTCCTGAACAGGAATTCAACCCATATCTTTCACACACTGCTGTGATTATGCATGCTTTCCTCTGAAACATCCACCTTTAGATTTCCAGTTTGTATGACACTTTTGTTACACATACAAGACCAAATGCTAACAGTTTCAAACTCTTTCCAAGTTTTAAGCCTCAGATGCTCAAAGCTAAGCAAACTCCTAAATGATTGGGTTTACCAGATTTTTTTTCCCCAAATCTAATTGCTCAGTAACACCACTTTGTATTTCTGCATTGCCTTAATCCAGGATATTTAATAATAGATATAATTTTACTCTCTGTGAAATATTATTAATTGTTGTGAATCCAGTTTTTAAGTTAAGGAAAACATGGTGCAAAAAACTGTGTGGATTTCACAGGGTCAGGCAGGTCTTCCTTGCCAAAAATAGTATTTTTAAAAGGTTGTCAGGAATGGAATCTTTAACTCTGCTGAAAGCTGTTTGCTGTTGGCATGACAACCCATGCCTGTAACAGACCAGCTTCTAGTGCAGACATGACTGAAGCATGTAACAGTGGTCATTTTAAGCAGGCTTCCTCACCCTCTATCCCATGCTGATACAAACATCCTTAATGAGTACAGTTCATTATTTACTTTCATTTTGGTAGGCCTTTACATTTTATAAAATCTCTCTCTACAGGCAAAAGCATCTTTTACTTGAAGAAGGTAGTCAAAAGGGAGAAAAGGAAAGCACTAATTTTATTTTTTTTTTAATTCAAAGCAATGCCAGTCATAGTCATTTTGAATGAGAATATCTTTACCAATTTAATACACTTACATGGGAGTTCCAGCAGAAATAAATTATGTAGTTTTATACAGTCAAATTGAGAACAAAATTGGCCTACTGTGTCAAAAGTGAAAGACTAAGCTTATTTTAGATGCTTTTACTGCTTCTTCTGTGCTGTGGTTCAATTTAATTTAATCAAGGTATAATACTGAATCAAAATGTTAAAAAATATGTACCAGGATTGTTATAGTTGTGTGGTCTTCCTCTGCACATCATTATGCAAATAGTAATGTTAAAATACAACTGTCTTTTCCACCTCATGCACACCAGCACCACAAACAGAATGTTTTTCCTTACTATTGAGCTGTAAGAGGAAGTCTCCAAGGTTAGCTGGTTTGAATCCTAATTCACGCGTCAGTTAACTGGAACCTGCAAACTTCCTGTGGTTTCCGTAGTTCCAGCATGCTTCCCATTATCTTGCTACGTGGCACAAAGTGTTCTGGTTACCATCAGCAGCAGATGCTTGTGCCCCCCTGACCTGCCCATGGGAGCTGCCAACCACTGCTGTGCAGTGGGGATTGTCCCTTTGTGCACCAACTTTACAACCCTCTGGATACTCTGGAAATGCAGCAGGGAGCTGCTGCAACTTTTCAGCAGTAAGTGTCTTGATTTCCGGATTTGTTACACCGTTCAAAGGGGAATGTCTCACTAGGCAGTAGTCTTGAATTTGTTAATAATTTCACCTAGATTAAGATTAAAAGAAATCAAAGTATTTATTCATAACAAAGGTTTATATTAGACTTAGGTGAGGAAGCAAAAGGTAAGCGCTCACATACTGTTCATACTATTTCCATCTGATTTGCCATACTACCCCAGATGTCAAGACTTCTGTGGTCCAAGATAAATTGTGTTCATGTTACATCATTGGAAAATCCCTCTTTTGATGTAGCATGCTAGCTTTTATAGCCAATTTTTTTGGTAACATTTGAAATCTTCCTGAAGAGGTCCAGAGAGATTTGATCTTATTCAACAAATTTGGTTTTACCTTTAATGCGAGAGATACTCTGGCCATTTAAAAGAATTTAAACAAGTGTTGTTTCATTTCCCAGAAAATGTGAATGCCTCTTCATTAGACTGGATGCCTTCCATCCTAATTGGCTGTCTATTTAATGACTACTTGCCTTAACAAAGGCTGTATCTTGTCCTCTCATCCCTTTGCTAATTCTGATGTTTCACTATGAAGTGTTTCCTCCATTGAACCTTCATTCTGTGTCAGTCTTTGTACTAACAGAAAACACCTGATACAATTGTCTACATGTGGTAAATGTATTTATCTCATTCCTGGGTACTGACTGAAACCAGACACCACAGTAAACTAAGATTCTGGGATGACAATCACCCACGTTTCCTGGATTTTTTTAAGTAAATGATGATTTTGGACACAGTTTCTAAATAAATCTAAACAGATATAACTTGCTTTGAATACAGGGAATGAGGTCAGGGGCTGGTTGTATTTTTAAATGGACAAATATTTGTGTATGTGTACATGTATGGGAAAAAAAATAGTTGTTTGGGTTTGGTTTTTTTTTTTTTACTTACTGACCAAACTAAAATGTTAGAAATAAAGCCTAATCTTGACTTGAAGTGTACAATTTTTGTGTCTTGTCAGAGAAAACTAACATTTTAGGTCAAAATGTGCCTTTGTGATATATTTACATGTTTATATATTGTTCAAATGAAAATGATTGATGCCAATTATTTGTGAACCTGACAATTTTGCCCTGCTCCACCTATACTGATATTACTGGCTGAAGAAATAAACAACATTTGAGCAGGGGAAAGATATTCATTCACTAGTTGAAACATACTAAAGTCTCAACAAAATCATTACATTACTAAAATTGCAAAAGAATTGGGTTTTGACAGTGAATCACTGACTGGAAACAATTGTTCTGAAAAAAATTGCAGTTTTTTATAAACATAGTGGTTTACAGTAAAAGACATTTCCTCAAATAGCTAAAAAAATTGACCGTTCAGATATACTGCCACAGACTAAAGAACTTGTAAGTCAGCTTTAATGCTTTTATTAGGCATTGTCTCTCCAGCTGTTTGAATGAAGCAATAACTGAAGTTTTGAAGTACACATGTCTCTAATTATGCTGAAAGATCTAAGAAAAAAACCTTCCTCCTTAGCGATCTAAATACATGCCTTACTACCATTTGTTTGTTTCTTCTTTTTTTGCCTTTTGTTTGTTTGTTTTTCTTACATATGAGAATAGCATGAAAAACTTATTACCTCTCTAATTACAGCACTGAAACAGTCCCAATCACATTTGCTTGCTTCTTCTATTGCATTACCTAAAATTTAGCTATTGTTTAGAAAATACTGAAATTTCAACTTCCTAAGTGATTGCATGTGATTGCAGGGGGAATTTGTATTATAGCCCTAGAGCCCAGAGTTAGGTTCCCTCTAGGAGAGGAATTGTGCAATACCAGTTCATCTTCAGAAATGAGAAAATATTAACCTCTTATTTTCATTAGCTTCTCATTTTTTAAAACGCTTTGCAAGTTTTCTCATATTTAGAAATGCCAACTAAATTTCTTAGTAAATTAAAAATAAATTATAAATGCCACTAATATAAACAGGTAAAGCTTAGATATCTAAATTTTCTTGACAATTTTCTTGCAAATTGCTTTTTTCAGCTCCAGCTGTTATTATCCATTGAGATTTAGTTCTGTAGTACTTAAAAAATGTTATTTTAAAACTATCATTGGCCAACTGGGACAAGAATGTAAAACCAGCTGGTGATTTTTCTTCTAAATTCTTCCACATTTTTGACCCTCTGTAGTTGAAAACATTTTTTTTCATATTTGCTGTACTTGGGCAAAAAAAAAATTTCAACATGTTAACTTTTCCATACACAGTATCACTAAAATAATTGAATCCTAGCATTTTAAAGCCATGGTGTACCTTCAAGTCCAAGTTTGTTGTAATTTATCTTAATCTATTATTCTCTATCTATTATAATTCCTTATCACATTTGGGTACCACCATATCTACCCTTAATATAAGGCCTACCAATGAAACTCATGCATTAGGCTGCTTGCACATTTTGCATGCAGGTTATGCAGAAAGAGGGAAAAGATCCCTCTGGCATGTGATAACAGCACCTCCATCAGTCCCTACTGAATGTAGTTTGCAGTTTGTAAAAATAAATGCATTAAATATCAAACTGTCAGGTTTATTTCACAAGCATGTAACAGTTTCTTTATAATTCTGTGAAGAATTTGGACATCTTTGAACAAATTCTATTCACTGAGTGGACAGAAATTGACTCCTCATTGCCATGAACATGAAAATTTTAAATGAGGTAGTGAGAAGTAAAAGTCTTTTTGAAAAAGTTAAAACTAATTTTCTGTTAAAGCTGCAGTTACCAAAAATCTTCTAGAAAAGGTGTGAACCTGACTTGAATCCAGAAATTTGAATATATCTGGTTTCAGGGAATTTCATCCTTTCTCCTTTTCACTTAATATATGATTGGAAAACTGGATCATAGCTTTAAGGCACTGGAGGTGTTCTGATGACTTCAGTACTGTTTTGGACCTGAAATATAAGCCAGTTAAATAAAAATGTATTTGCTTTTGGTGTTTATTGCCATGATAATTTTATTAGTATTTTTTCTCGTAAATCTACTGACTGCCTTATTGCTACTTGGAATACAGTGCATGAATTATTTTCTCTTTGCTAATACTTGTCCACTATTGTAGTTATCTTCAGAACAGTCAGTAAATAACACAGCTTGCAGATGAAACATTCCTTAAAAACAGGATGCTGTAACGGTCTTGTGCTCAGTGATACGACAAATGAATGGTATTTAAAAGGTATTGGCACTGTGAGCTGCGTGACCCAGTTTGTGAGCGGATCCTGCAGGATACGAACTGGAAGAAAGCGCTTCCTCTATTGAGGAGCTCCTTGAAAGGTGGTAGGTCAGGGGTGAAAGTATTGAGCCCCCAAGATTCTCCATCTGCTGTGATTCATTTATTTTGCACAGCGCTCTGACTACAGACCAGTCATTACTGGTCTATAGCTCCTGCCCAGAGCTCAGTCACTCGTGATGTGTTTTCTACCACACGCCAGGCTCTATTCTGCTTCCTCTACTTCATAGTCTGGATCTTATCTGACACCCACCGTGCCTCACTTTGAATCATTGGGTAGCCTGGGTTGGAAAGGACCTTAAAGACCATCTACTTCCAACCCCCCTGCCATGGACGGGGACATCTTTCCTAGATGTTGCTCAAAGCTCCCCATCCAGCCTGGCCCTGAACACTTCCAGGGATGGGGAATCTACAGCTTCCCTGGGCAACCCGTTCCAGTGCTTCACCATCCTCACAGTAAAGAATTTATTCCTAATATCGAATCTGAACCTATTCTCAGTTAGAATCCATCCCCCCTTGTTCTGTCACTACACATTCTTGTAAAAAGTGTCTCTCCATCTTTCTTGTAGGCTCCCTTCAGATACTAGAAGGCCACAACTAGGTCACCCCTAAGCCATCTCTTTTCCAGACTGAACGATGTCAATGTTCTTAGCCTTTCCTCATAGGAGTTTCTCAGCCTGTCCGCGGATTCCTCCCCTGACTGTACTGTCGGTCACGCACTTCATCCTCCCAAATCTTTCCCCGACACGGAAGCAGGTCTGACATTCTTTCGCACCACAAAGCTCATCTGACAGGGCTCATCAATACAGTAAATCATTAGCGAAGCAAATGCAGTGCATCACATAGCGCCGCACTGTTTGTTTATTGATCTGCATTATCACAGAGACCTCCGCAGAGGATCTCCGCAGAGATCCGCTATGGAATGCGATTTCGGCGCGCTCCAAGGGCGCCGCACACACGGCGCTGTGGGCACAGCCCGAGCGTGGAGCGGCCCGCACGCCCCGGGCTGGCAACCAGCCAGAATCCCGGAACCGCTTCGGTTGGAAAAGACCTCCGAGATCATCGAGTCCGAGCTGTGACCATGTCACCAAGTGCCACGTCCAGTCCTTCCTTAAGGGACGGTGACTGCACCATCCCACTGGGCAGCCCACTTCAATATCTAATCACCTTTCCTGAGAAGAAATTCCTCCTAATGTCCAACCTAAACCTCCCCTGGTGCAGCTTGAGGTTCTGTCCTCTCGTCCTGTCGCTTCGCAAGTGTACATGTCACAGTCAGGCGCGACAGCGGGCTAACTTACCGCACCGCCCCCCAGCGGCCGACTCGACTCGACTCGACTCGACTCGACTCGACTCGACTCGACTCTACGCCCC
>VZSE01010347.1:729182-806475 GCA_013398275.1 Promerops cafer
GCCCCGTCCCCGCCCCTCGCCCCGCCCCGCCGCGTGAGGCGTGCGCGCGCGTGGCGGCCGCGGCGGGATGTTCGTGGCGCGCAGCATCGCCGCGGATCACCGCGACCTCATCCACGATGTGTCCTTCGACTTCCACGGGCGCCGCATGGCCACCTGCTCCAGCGACCAGAGCGTCAAGGTGAGCGGGGAGCCGCCGGGCCTGGTGCTGGGCGAGTGTTGCGGCACCGGCCGTGCGCGGCCTACCGGGCTGCAGGTCGGGCCGGGCCGGGGCGCAGCCGAGGGCTCGGTCCGCGGGAGGTCCCCGTGCTGTGTCGGGCCGTGGGGGCCGGAGGCTTTCGCACACAACGCACGTTGTGTTTGTGTGTGCGCTAACGCGTGTAAACACGGGAACTCCGCTTCCGACCCAGTGCTGCGGCAGGGAAAACATTCCCGACCGCTGTGCCTGCAGCCGTGCCACTTGTTTTGTTTATTCAGCTGAAAATCTGTATTTATTAAAGAATACTTACGGAGGAAACTATTGTTTCGTAATGTAGTGCCAATAACCTGTATTCATTATGGGAAGAAGGTGAAGTGCCAGTAACCAAAAAGCCGGAGTGTTCCGTGTGTGCCCTGGCAAACTGGGGAAAGTGTAGAATACCAGAAGCCTTAATTTTTACATTCTTTTAGAGGAAATAAAGAAGCACTTTATATTTACTTAAGCGAAAAGTTTAATGCTTTTTCCCTTTTTTGTGCATAGTGAGAGGATGGGCAAATATTCGGGAACCACGCGAATACATTTAACAAATCTAATTTGCAGAGAGCAGTTACGTTTCTTATTAAGTCCAGCTAAATGGTTGAGAAAGTCGCTTTTTTTTTTTCGTAGAAAACTATGTCATATGTAGATTAGGCTTAAGAACAAGGAAGCTGCCCTTTCTCCCTGACCACAGACTAAAAAGCAAATAACCAACCACAATGAAATGGTCCCCCCCAGAAAGTAAGCCAGAGCCATGGGGATCTTTGGCTTGGACTTACTACCTAGAGTGTGCAGTTCTTAAAAAAGATGGTAGGAGGTAGGTTGAACACAGAAACTGTTCTTTAGCAGAGTAATGTTATTTTCCAGTCATAACTGAATCTTTTATGAGACTGTTCAAAAGTTTTCTTCCAACCAGAGGGACAGCATGACCCAGGTTGTGTTAACAAAGTGAATGAAGTATAGGGAATTGTAATAATTTCTCTTCTGTGTAATTTACTGTTTAAAAAGAGACGGAAGTCATACAATAGTGGATTTTGCAGGTCTTCTCCCTGCTTGTAATAGGGATATTTTCATGGCTGAGTGAAGTGCAATTTTGTACTGAACCAAGTACAGTGTCCTGGATGAAAATGTTTAATAGGGGTGTGTATATATGTTTTTGTTTATTTATATATATATAGGAATGGTTGTGTCTTTAAAGCACTAGTCAGTAAGGTTTATTTACAAATTGTATGATTGTATTTTGATTTCTCAACAGGTCTGGGACAAAAGTGAAAATGGAGATTGGCATTGCACTGCCAGCTGGAAGGTCTGTATTTGTAAAAATTACACAGGCATAACATTTGTTATTCTCCTTTGTTTTGGGAGAAACATGCTTCATTTCTGCTGAATTTTAGAGTAGAAATGCTTTTGGTTTGATGTAGATTCTGTATGTCTTTTGTAAAATACTTTTTCTTTGCTTTTATGAAACATCTCTAGTGCCTCTCACTTAAACCCGATGCCAACATGCAGTCTACTCTTGTTAGTACCTAGTTATGTTGGCAGACTAGTGTTAGCAAACATTATCAGTGACTGGTGTTTAGGGAGTAGAAAACAGTACCTTAATTTTTAATCGAATATTTCCTTTTGCATATAGTAACACTTAAAAAAAAAGGGGGGGGGATTAAAAGGAAGATGTCTGGCTGTTAGATGTTACAACATCTGACCACTGCTTTTTGTTCTCCAAAACCTTTCTGAGACCTGTGTCATATAGAGGCTCTGCTTCATCTGGATAATTAGCGCATTCAGCTTCTGAATTGGTCTTAAACTTGTATTTAATAAGACCACAATGCCTTCATCCCTGTAAATGGCAATGCAAGGGAGGCTTTTGAATTCCCCTTTTCTAAGACAGGAATGTTGTCTAGGTATGAAACAGGAGCTTCATATTAAAAAGAAGATTATTAATGTTTTGCAAGTACTTTTGAAAAGTACAGGCAAGCTAGAAGTGAACATGGTAATGGCTGAAATTTGATTGAGAACAAAACTACTTTTTCTGCATCAAGGCAGAATCATAGTTTGGAATTTAAGGTGGTAATAAGTAATGCCTTGAAATACATTTGTAATAATTGCATTTTAAACACTAAGAGCAACAACTTTGCAGTGCTGGTTGGAATAAAGAACTGCAACAGCTGCTATGTAATTTTGTATAAAAGAACATAGGTTTCAAAGGAACAGTGTTACTACTTCCTAGAAGTCTCTTCTTCAGAAAGTAATGAAAATATATGGTTTCCTTGGTGTAACGCACTAAGTTTGCTTCTCTGCAGTGTTCTGATGTTATCTTGCAGACACACAGTGGATCAGTGTGGCGTGTGACATGGGCCCATCCTGAATTTGGGCAGGTCCTGGCCTCCTGCTCGTTTGATAGAACAGCAGCTGTGTGGGAAGAAATAGTGGGAGAGTCAAATGATAAGCTCCGAGGCCAGAGTCACTGGGTGAGACTTCTTTTCTATAGCTATAAAGTTTCTGATTTTGCCTATGTTGTGTTCATTTGTGGCAACATTCCAACATAAAGTAAGTATTTTAAAAACATTTAAAGAAAACAGCTAACTGGCTACATTCAGGCCATTTAGTGTCACTATTGTCAGTGTTTTATAATAAGATGTTCCCTGGCAAACAGCTTGCAGACTTGAATTGCCACCTACAGCAGAGTTAAAGTTGGGTTTTTCTTTGACAAGAAATCATTTGAAACAACACTGTTTGTTCTTGCTCGTGTTTCAAACAATAGAAAACTTGGGAGGGGGGAAATTTTTTTGGTGGAAGATGTAAGCAATCCTATGAAATGGTGTTGTCAGACTTAGATTAGCCTTCCTTAGGGAATAATTTTTTTATGGAAATTTCTTTGCAGGTTAAGAGGACTACTCTAGTAGACAGTAGAACATCTGTTACAGATGTGAAGTTCGCTCCCAAGCACATGGGTCTTATGTTAGCAACCTGTTCAGCAGATGGAGTTGTAAGGATCTATGAAGCTCCAGATGTGATGAATCTCAGCCAGTGGTCACTGCAGCATGAAATCTCATGTAAGCTCAGCTGCAGTTGTATTTCTTGGAATCCTTCAAGGTATGTTATTAAAATATTTGCTTTATGATTGTAACAGGAAGGGAAAAAACATTCAAAGCTAAACTGCTTTGATTTCTGTTTGTCCAGAAGCACTTAATAGCTTTCCCTGTGGACACAGTGTTGTGTCCTGCTGATCCAGCTACTCTTCTATTCATTAGCAGTAGTCTGTGCTGAAGGTTCGGCATACAGGCATTCACTTTAATGTATGGGATAGGATAAAAGTTGATTTAACAACTAGAATTCATCTACATTTAGCTCATGTGATTTATCTTCCAAAACATTAATGTAATGTAATATCATTACATTAATATTAAAAGCAGTGCAAAGAATGCAGACTGTGCCATGAAACTTGTGGCAAATAGTAGACTGCAGATGCAGTCTATTGTAGAAAGTAAATTCTTCTCTCTGAGAACATCATCTTGAATTGCTAAATAATGTTGTCTAATGATTTCATCTTAGTGAGGGTATAAAGTGGGCTTTCGAAACAACAGAGTGAAGACAGTGGTAACTATGAATAGCATTTAACTCCTTTTTCTTTGTGATTTTTTCCTTGTGATACTTTGTGGTGTTGTTTTGTTTTCTCTATAGATAATGTGTTTGAAATTTAACAAATGGCTTGGTGTACTTTCTATGGGAAATATTATAAATAAATAAATATATATCTATATAAACTATGTAAATGTAACAGTATTTGTTTTCACCTTTTAGCTCTCGAGCACATTCTCCAATGATAGCTGTAGGAAGTGATGACAACAGTCCAAATATACTGGCCAAGGTTCAAATTTATGAATATAATGAAAATACCAGGTATGCTAAATAACAATATATAACGTTTGTGGGATCATGAGATTGTTTATAATATATAGCCTTTTATTCCTGTCATTAGATTTGGAGTGGAGTAGTAAGTAATAATACCTTAATTTTGTCTCTGATCCATTGGGTAGGAAAAGACAGAGAGACCTCAGAATGGTAACTGATGTTAACAGAAATGATATTGATAATTTTGTTCTCTGTCAGTTCAGAAATGTCAGTGTTCTTACCAGCATTTTAAAGGGAGAGTTGTTTCTGTGTCTATTAAATTATATGTTTAATTTTGCACAAGGAGTTAACAGTTGAAATTTGAATTGTGTTGCGCCAGGCACTGTTTTGTTCAAAGCCAGCTTACAATGATTTTAAAGGCATGACTATAATCACAGAAAGGACTGTGAATTGCTCATGGTCTGTCGAAGTTCAGGTTGTACAGTCAAGAGTTCACAGAACCAGAAAAGGCTAGTAAATTTGTGCACCACCACTTCCAATTAAATGATAACAGAGAAATTGTTTGATTGGGAGTGATCAATGTGGGAAAGGAGCCAGAACGTTCTGTAGATTTTATGCCCAGCTTCAGGCAATGCTCTCCATGCATTAACAATAAAGTTACTGTAACTTACTAAGAAAATTGAATAGTTTTTGTCATACAGCAGAGGAGGCAGACATTGGTCTGCTTAAAAGCATGGAAAATTTAGTAAGTTACTGAGATGCAAATTCCCTTTAGATTTGTGAATGGAATGTTTCTTTTTATTTCCCTTTTCTAATTGTAGACAAAAATGTTCTTTGTACTGCAATTCTTGCTTTGTTGTATGACTTACAATACTGTAGCATACTGTAATTAGTGGCTACTGTATCTGATAGATTCAATTTCTGAAGAAATCTTCTTGAAATTATTGCCTAAATTTATGTTAAAAAATATTTTTATTTTTGTAAGTCTTACCGTGTATACTTAATCCTTTTCCCTATTTCTACTGTATCTGGATTATATAATTCGCATCACTGGCAATTTTCATGGCAGTAAAGGTTAATTTCTTGCACTGTACAGGAAATATGCTAAAGCAGAAGCTCTGATGACGGTCACAGATCCTGTACATGATATTGCATTTGCTCCAAATCTGGGAAGATCCTTCCACATCTTGGCTGTAGCAACCAAAGACGTACGAATTTTCACACTAAAACCTCTAAGGTGAGCTTAAGAGGAAGATGTTTTGGTGTGATGTGATGCATACTATACAGTCTTGTTCAAATAGTCTCTGCAAAGCAAAAGTAATAACTTAATGTATGCAGGATTGTTTTTAGCAACCTGATTTTTAAGGTGACAAGATTGTGTGCAAGTGTATCTATAATTTTGTCTGAATACCTAATCTAGTAACAGTTGTTATTAGAAAGATGTAGTTCTCTCTGGTGTCATGTTCAAGTCCAGACCTTTGAACAGTTGTGTGCAGAACTGTCACTTTTCTCTTAAACAGGAAAGAATTGACTTCATCAGGAGGATTAACAAAATTTGAAATTCATATTGTGGCACAGTTTGATAATCACAACTCCCAGGTGTGGCGAGTGAGCTGGAATATTACAGGCACAGTGCTTGCCTCCTCTGGTGATGATGGCTGTGTAAGGCTCTGGAAGGGTAAGGTCACCCACCTGAAATGCATTAACTTTGTAGTCTGCTGAATATACTTGAGACATTCTACTCAAAACATAATTTTGGAGTGAGTGTCCATTTTAGATTTGTGAAAGATAGTTTTTTTCTTTATTTCTGTTTATGCTTAAGAAAAAGAGAATTCAGAAATAACTTTCTACGCATGAACACTTGCATGATTTAGGCTGCTGTGAATGGTTTTTACCGTACCCTGAAATTGTTTCACCAGACTAGAGCTACATAAAATTGTCATTTTAAAAAGTAAGATTGATCTTTTCCTGCTGCTAGAAAATCTACATTCAGTCACAATGTCCAGGCAAATGGCTTTTTTCTGCTTACATTTTTAAAAGAAAACAAGCAAATAAATACATGCGCACCCTCCATGAACCAAAAAACCCCCCAACAGCCCACAAACCAAAATCCCCACAACAACAACAAAAACCCACTGGCAGTTACCTTACACGTTCTCATTTGTTCCTCAGTATTGTAATAGTGGAAACTGAGTTTTAAATTATGGACAGGCAGACAATATCAGGCAGCTGAAGAGCCAGATCCTCAGCTGTTTGGAATTTATGTAATGGTATTGAAGTTCAGTTCTGATTCACACCAGGTGTAGGGCAGTTGAAACATATTTGTAGGGAAAGCTGAGCTTCAGAAGAGAAACTAACACTTTCTATGTATCTGTGTTTGCAGCTAATTACATGGACAACTGGAAGTGTACTGGTATACTGAAAGGTAATGGGAGTCCGGTGAATGGTAGTTCTCAGCAGGGAATTTTTAATGCCTCTCTAGGTTCAGCCAATACAAGTCTGCAGAATTCACTAAATGGATCATCTGCCAGCAGGTAGGTTAATTAGTAGAGAGACTGATTTTCAGTAAATAGTCATTTCTCTGAATCTTCTTAATTTCATTTAGCTCTCATATTTGTTTTACATGTTTTTAAAGTGTCATGTCACTGCATGAGTACTTCTATAAGCTCTTCTGGTTTTGCTCTGTGGTTTGTCTGTTATGCCAGTGTTAAGAGGAAAATGAACAAAACAGTAAGTCATACTGAATCAGTCTGTATAAATAAGCAATGTAAATAACTTTTCATTTTTAGTCCTTTCATATTATTAAAAACAACATTTCTGAAATAGTTTCAAAGGAGAAGCTTCATCCTACTGGTGTGTAACTGCCCTTTTGTTTTAGATACATGTTTAAAAGTGAAGCAAAAATACCAGCAACAAATTCTGGTTTTCTCTTGGATAATGTAGCAGAAGGGAAGGAAGAAAAGCTACTTCATAACATATGGTTTCAATAATCAAATGTTAGTGTTAGTTTACTTAGTTTTTGTAGGTGTGTAGCATCAATTGAATAAAGTTTTGTGGTTTTTAAAATTTTCCTCATATGGCATTCATATTGCAGATAATTTGCCTTAATCTCTGTTAGGTTTTTATTCTGTAATAGTTGCTGTTTAGTGGGTAGATTTTACTGCCTCTTCTGAAAAAACATTTTCATTTGTGCGCACTGAAATGTAGAAAGATGCTAAGTCTCGCATCTGTATGGTGCAGTGTGTACAATAAGCTTTACAGATTTGTAAGTCCTATATAAGGATGAGATGTGGCCAGATTCTATAGCAGCAGTTTCCAAATTTTGTGGCCACCTTTGTTTCAAATGCCTTAGGATAGTTTCCCTTTCTGTCCATGTGCAGCTGCTCATGTGGGGTTTTTTCCAGTTTGGAATGCTTATCAGTAAAGTGTGCTTTTGGAGAGTAGCACCAGCCTGCCCCCTCTTTCCCTCTCAGCAGTCAATCCTGAATGGCAGCTCAACCTGTTGAACAGAGAACAGGTTTCACATTTTCCTCACAAGATAGATGGGAGCACAGGAGGTGGTAATGGGCCCGGTCCCTACAAGAAAGGGCAGCGGAATGATGATGGTCATGGTTCTAGGTTCTACCTGCAGTGTAGCAAATGAAATGCAGCCCTGCCTTGGAAATGGTATATCCAGAGCTGCATAGCTCTATTTGCTTGGGCTCCTGTGGGGAAATGCAGGCTGGCTTACAGCTCTTTAGCATAGGGTGCGGTTTCACCATCTCCTTATCTAAGACTGGGCTGCCACCAAGACTAACCATACCCACCCCACTGGTGGCTCTTCTCCTGCCCCTGAATTTGGTGCTAAGCCATTGTGAAACTGAAACTTCTAGCATTATTTCTATTCCTTTCATTGCTCTGTATTTTGGAAGGTGTTTTGGTTTTTGTTTTTAATAAATCATCCTTGCCTCTGATTTGTAGCAGAATGTTATTTCCAGAATTAAGTCAGTGGCTGTGGAATTTGCAGACATACAGTGTCC
The DNA here is from genome assembly GCA_013398275.1 of Promerops cafer. Lineage (NCBI taxonomy): Eukaryota > Metazoa > Chordata > Aves > Passeriformes > Nectariniidae > Promerops > Promerops cafer. The sequence continues at coordinate 737,286 of VZSE01010347.1, forward strand.
TAGGATTGAGCCTTATTGTAAAAGATACACACTTTACTACATGCTTTCTTTTGTAATGATATTGCCCTGAATTCCATAAGCACAGTTGCTAACTTCTGTGTTAGTGTTAACATGCTGGTAAAGGCTTATGCATTGACATTTGACTAAATAGGTATGCTACACATAACTTACTTTGTCTCTGACTGTACATGCTATGTTTCATGTCTATACGTTTAAAACAGCTAAAGTACAGGCAGATCTCGAAAAGGTTATAGAAGCACTATGGCCAAACTGGATTTGTACTCAAAATAAATTTCAGAACATGTGATGTAGATTGTTAGGAAATAGACCAGTGAGGCTGTATTATAATGTTGATGTAATTGTATATCTAGATTTATGATACAATTTCCATTCTCCATTTGTATTATGTCCTTTTTAACAGAAAGCAGAGCTGATACCAAGCTAACTGGAGTAACTTTGGTGTTTTGCTGCTTGTTGCATGCACACAGGAATGGAAAACGAACTCCTTTTTCCCTTCCCCAGCGCCGTTTGACCTCTCCCAAGACACCAGCAGCCTGCTAACTACTAAATGCTGTTCAAAAAGCCTTTTTAAAACACGTTGTGTGTGTTTTTTGTACTAGCCTGCAGTTTGATACTGATGGAATGCCTGCTAGTAAAATATTTGGAGAGGCATCTTGTTTGGGAAAAAACATAACCCACCCAAACCTCAAAACTTCCATCAGAACATATTTTTGAAAGCTTGTCAAATTGTTTTGAGAACCAATTTGTTTTGCATTTCAGAGTGTTCAGCATTTGATTACGATTCCTAAACATTACAAGGTTGTAACTGCTTTGTAATATATGCAACTGTTAGTTCTAAAGGAGTAAGAAAAGTGTTTTGACAATTGTACAGATGATGGCTTTTAGTAGTTTGGTATTGCTTCATTTATATTTTTTAGTATGACTTCAAATAAATGTTTTGTAAGTAGTGTCATACTTCATTCATCCTAAAAGAAGTACTTTTTCTGTTACGTATTTGTACATTCCTATGGAAATAATTATAACTACATGGAGTACTTAAATTCTCTAAATGTAGTATCCTTGAAAAATGCAAACACTTTAGCCATACAGAGATATAAACCAAAATGCAACTTGTTGTTATTTGTCCCATAATTTCATTAATAAACTGATAGCTGTTCTTTGATGTAAGTCGACAGAATTGTAAACAAGACAGAAAATATAATATAGTTATGCTAAAATGCAAAAGTGTTACGGGTAAGTTCTAATAAAAACAGCAGAAAATGACATGTAGTGGCATGATTCTGAATCTTGCATTCACCAGGAATCTTGAATTTACACTGAGGATTTTGCAGAAATATGTAAATAGATACAAAGAGACTGTATTTCATTTGAAGTAGTTATTCTCTGTAAATGTATATCATTAATGTAAAAACAGTGATGTTTTTACATCTATTCTAGAAATGCTGTAAAGCTAATCTGAATTAGACGCATATGCAGCAAATGTACTTTGATAATATTTAATGTATATTTTGTGTCACAAACAAAGCATTACTGAAAGCTGTAAACAAATCAGAGAAATTCTGGGAGAATGAAAGCCTGTTAATAGCTGTACTACGTCACCCTTTTGACTTCCAAAGCAATCCATTCTTTTGTAAAAATGTATACTAGGACTATGACTATGGTATTATTTTCAATGAATTTCAGTGGAAAAGACTATTATTTTGCTTTAAAGAAGAGTTTCCAGATTTGTCTTGTTTTGAATTACAAGCCTTGATTTCTGCTATTATGTTCTATTGGTTTTGGCATGGATATACTAAAGCCTTTTTTTTTCCAGCATGTCTTTTCTCCCCTTTGGTTCTCCTTGTATTTACTACCTTTCTCTTCTTTTCTTGTTGTTTTTTTTTGGTTTGTTTTTTTTGTTGTTGTTGTTTTTTTTTTTTTGTTCGGTTTGGTTTTTTGTTTTGGTGTTTTGTTCCTTTCTTAATTGTTTCAGGTATTTCTTTCCCCCTCTGGATTCCCCACGGGCTGGATCGAGATGGTCCAGTCACGCCCAGCTCCTTCCTCCTCCTCCTCTGATAGAGCAGTCTTGTGATGCTGACACTGCCAACCTCCAGTATCCTCACCCTCGCAGACGATGTGTATCTCGGCCTCTTAATCTTTTACCTGAGAATGAAGGGGTTTAATATGTTACTTTAAATAAATTCTGAAGGGCCTTATTCTGGTGTTTGTGAATGCTTCCATTTCTGGCTGCCTTTGTATTCCTTCTCTGGTACAGAAGACTTTTTTAAAAATGTGGGAACTGTATGCATGTTTTGCAAAACAAAAAACATTTAGAACATGTTATTTGTGTATCAAAGACCATTTTAATTTGTACCCTTGGAATTTTGGCAACATATATTAGCAGTATTAGCCACAAGCTCTTTGTGGAGTAGGTGACTTCAATGTGCCTGTCCTTTTTTCTTTTTGCTTTCTCCTTTTTGAAGTCAGTTTAGTATGGTCTTTAATTTTTCTTTTTGTATACTGCATTTACATGTGAAATACATTCTCAAAATTAGACATGCCTTCAAGACACTTGTGAGTGAAGAATGATGTTAGATCAGCTTGTTAAAGAAACAAAACCATTCCTGTGTATACTGCAGCAAAATAACTTGAAGTGTTTGGCTACCTAAGATTTTTCCATCTTTCTGTATAAATATTTAAATTTTATAATTGTGGTTGACTAATAAACGTGTTCTGAAAGGTCTGTATTTCCTTGCAACAGGCTTTTTTCTTTTTTAATAGGTTCCTGATGGTGGTTTTTTGATTCAGGTATCCTAGCTCTGCTTTTGTGCCATTCTTGATGTGCAGCTGCATATTCCCGGTCTGTGCCACAGGGTGTGCCTGACTTTTCCCGTGGGTGTGCTGGAGAGGTCTGCGGAGACTGCTAGAGCTGTTGGGTTTCACATTACTTCTCAGTTCTTTTCCAGTGATTGAACTAAATCAGGACATTTTGAAGGAAGTGTGCTGGCTTGAAAAATGTCAAATGTCTTTTCTGATGTGTCAGCGCAGGAACATCAGTGCCGTGCATCAGCGTGTTTGCACTGGCTCAGATTGGTGCAAGACAGGCAGGAAGATAACGCTGGACCAAGACTGCATGGTATTGCTCAGGAGCAGCATTACTGCACAGGACGGGATTGCTGAGTTTGTTGGGCAGATCCCGGAGGGAGGAAGGAAAGAGGAGGCCTTTGTGCCGCAGAAACCCAAAGTGTAATAGTATATTTCAGTGTGCTTCAAAATGGATTTACCCTGTTTCCTAGTGGACTAGACCACTACTATGAGGTAAGGGAGAGGGCAACTTGTATTTTTACAAAGTGAAGTTACTATGAGCTTGTATTCTGAGAACTTCATTTGCTCAGATCCACCACGTTGGTTTCTTTATTTCTCTCTGACGAATCAAGTCAGAGAGAAATAAAGAAAAACCCATGAGGTACACTAGTATTAGAATGTGCTTGCCGAACATATGTGGAGGGAGGCTGCTGATAATTTCCAGCCAACGGGAACAGAAGTGTGGAAGAAAAAAAGTTTTATACCTTTACCAGGAAAAGTTAATGCAAAACCATGCCAACTTTGTATGGTAAACAGAAATGTTACATGAATAAAAGATAATACTTAAATGGCAGATGGAAAGTAACTTCGTCTGAGGGAGAATGGATAATTTTTAAAAAATCAACACTATTACACTGGGATACATTCCTAAACCAGAACAAACTGTTTTTGAAGTGTTAAACCATTTGCAGAATTCCTGTCTTGACCCTTGAAGAGGTCACAGATTAAGCAGTTACAGTAATGACAATTTTTTGCAGCTTCTAGTGGTGCATTGTTAATAGTTTGTTTGGCATGGTCACATTATTTTCCTCTGTGATGAACATGTGTTGTTAGATATCCTAATTCCAGTCACACGTCTTACTAATGGAAACATGCTGTAAGTTTCAATGCAAACAAGTCATGTTAGAACACAGGGGCAAGTACTTGAACCTCAGCAAATGAACTCAGGCTGGCTTTGTGGCTGATGCCTGCCTTGCCCCCTGCCTATTTTGTACTGCCTCTCTCCAAACCAAGACTCTTCAATCCACATCCCTGACTTTCCACCTCTGCTTCCTCATACTCATGCTTCCCTCTATTCCCAAGCCTATGAACTGTACTTCTGTGCAGGATCTGGACCCTTGGACATAGGCAGCAGAACTTGAGGAGGGAGGATTATAGAAGGGCTTTGAAAGGGATAATTACTCACAATATTTTAAATTTATCCAGCACTTTTTAAGGCTGTGCTCCTTTTTCTTCTGAAAGAATACCCGCAATAGCCCTTCTACTGCTTCTGTGCTTGGAGCACATCTCAGTTTGAACTGCCAGGATTAGAAGTTTTTGGGTCTTGTAGAAGCCATGAGATGGCATTGGTGGTTTTCTTTGGTTTTCCCTGTGTGTGTGTGTGTGTGTGCGTGGTTTGTGTCTGTGGTGGTTTTGCTTTTGTTGTTGTTTCGTTTTGTTTTGAACATATTTGAACCAGTATGAATTTCTGATTATGACAAACGTAGATTTTCACTTGTAGATTTTTGCACTCTGCATACCAGGAATACAACTGTAGCAATGCATTGTGAGAACATCTGGACAGCTCTGAATTTGTAGATCTGTTAAGTTCTCATGTGCGCGCGTGCACGCGCGCACACACACACACACACACGTGTGTTTGGAAGGCACCTGCTCACATCCTCTACTTAAAAAAAAAAAGTNTGGTTTGTGTCTGTGGTGGTTTTGCTTTTGTTGTTGTTTCGTTTTGTTTTGAACATATTTGAACCAGTATGAATTTCTGATTATGACAAACGTAGATTTTCACTTGTAGATTTTTGCACTCTGCATACCAGGAATACAACTGTAGCAATGCATTGTGAGAACATCTGGACAGCTCTGAATTTGTAGATCTGTTAAGTTCTCATGTGCGCGCGTGCACGCGCGCACACACACACACACACACGTGTGTTTGGAAGGCACCTGCTCACATCCTCTACTTAAAAAAAAAAAGTGACATGTACACTTCAGCATGGAAATTAAACTTTCCAAGTTCTGTACATAAACTAGAACACACGGAGTTCCCACCTCAACACGAGAAAAAACTTCCTTACGGTGCGGGTGGCAGAGCGCCGGGACAGGCTGCCCAGGGAGGTCGTGGAGTCTCCCTCTCTGGAGACAGTCAAACCCCAACCGGAGTGTCACCCGCTCTGGGTGACATTGCCTTGCCGTGCGGGTGGCACTGGACGATCTCGAGGTTCCTTCCAACCCTAACGATGCTGTTTCGCAGCCTCATCTAACTGATCCAGATGGCAAAAACGGGACAGAAAACAAAGGCGGGAATATAAAACAACGTCACATGAGTTAATCCTAATGAAGCTTTTTTTTTTTAAATTTTTCGGTAGGACGGGGGATAGCAGGGTCGGGCGGGATGTTCGGCGGCCCTTTCCCTGGAAGACCCCGAGCTACTCACTGGTACGGGACTGCAAGCCTGGCCGGCGTGAAAGCAAATACCTGAGACAACAGACACCGGTGCCATCATCCCCCTCCCCACACGGCGCACGCCCTCAGGACACGCCCCCCCCGCCCCGTTCCCGCCTAACGGCCGCAGGGGGCGGGGCTGGGCGGTGCCGCCCGCGCATCGCCCAATCAGCGTCCCCGCCTCCCCTGCCAAACTTTCTCCCCGCCCGCCTCCCGCTCCGCTTGCGGCGCTGCCATTGGCTGCGCGGGAGGGACCGGCAAAGTTTGGGAGGCGCGCGCGGCGCCGCTGCGCACGCGCCCCTGGCCGCGCGGGGGGCGNGGGAGCGAGCGGTGCCCGCCCGGCCGCTGGGGGGCGCTGCCGTGGCGGCGCGGGGCGGATTCCGAGTTTTGGCGGTCCGTCCGTCTGTCCGCCGGCGCTCCTGCTGCTCCTGGGACCCTCTTCTCCTCCTGTGTGGGCCAAAAGGCCGTCGCCGGCTTCCAGCCGCTCCCCCGTCGCCGAGCTGCGCGGCGGAGCGTGGCCGGTGAGCAGCCGGAGCCTTCCCGCCGCGGCCCGTGGTCACTCAGAGTTGGTATCGCCGCAGGTGCTCCCTGGAGGGGCCGCGGAGGGAGGAAGGCAGGCTAGGAGTGCCTCGGTCCGGGCGGCTTTACGGGCTAAATATAGGCTGTCACGTCTCGCAGCGGCGCTTCTGTGACTCGCAGGAGCACCGCTCTTTTTAGGCGCTCCAAGAGGGCTGTGAAAGTGTGTCCCCCAAAAGTCTTGGTGGGAGAGGACTGGGAATGATTCTTGAGCACGTTTGTGGATAAAGCGGGGTGATTGCCCAGGAATGCTGGCAGTGGTGTGTGAGTGAAGTGCCTTGCCGTGTGTAGGTGTGAAGCTGTTTGGATCCTGCTTGCAGATGCTGCCCGACCGGGGCTGATGGTGTTGCCGGGCCGAGTGCTGTTCCAGGCAGCGTGTGCAGGATGATGGAAGACTTCAGGAATATCGCCGACGAGACGTTCCCGAGCTACTTGGGCCATTCCTTGAACAGCAGCGCGAGTGTCCTCTTTGAGAATGTCACCGTCTCCTCCAACCCGGGGTTACCTGTGGCGGCCTCCACTGTTGCCAGGAGCCAAGCAGGCGCTGACAACAGGTGAGGGTCTCAGTAAGTGCCGCTCAGTAATACAAAAAAACAGTTGAAGCATTTAACTCTGGAGAGCAAAAATTAATTTCACAGGTTACTTGGTCGGTGATAAAACTATTTACCAAGCAGTACCTCAGTAATCAGCAAACACAGGACTGTCTGTATTACCAGTGTAAAATTTGCATTTAATTTGTAAATAGTACAATACTTAACATTTACAAAAATTGCCCTTCAAAAGTAATTTGATTTTTAGACTGTAACAGTCAAGTCTCTTAATTCATCTCTTCAGCTTACTATACTCGAATTTGAAGTTGTGTAGAGAATAAGATATTTTTTACATGTGTGTTTTCTGTTAACTGTTCACTGAACTTACCTGAACCTAGCTCCTTTTGGAAAGTGTAAGAGCTAGTGTTATGTATAAGAATTAAAACTTGCTCTGCAAGAAGTAGAGCGAAGAGTAACACTTTGAAGCCTTTACACTTAACTGCTGTCCTGTTACTTAACAGCAAGTAAGATGAGACTTTAATACCCTGTCTTTCCAGAAGGACGCCACTGGAGAGGATCATTCAGGATACGTATGTGTATCTGTAAATACAGATTAGCTAAAATACCGAAATAACTTAACTTACAGGAAATAAATAGTCATCAATATGAGTTTTTCCCCCCAATTCTTTGGAAAACAGGAGCAGTGCATATTAGAATGGCTCTGATGTGTGTTTTTCCACCCCACATTTACAGGCTTCCTGATGATTGTGCATCATATTTAGAAGGGAAACATTCACCTCTATCAGGATCTCCTCACAGCAGTCAGTCACATCCTGAGCCAGTGGAAAGATTTGCCCTCTGCTTTCATGATGACATGTAAGTGAGGTAGTTAAAATCTAATTCTGTCCTGAAGTGCAGATACCAGTAAGTTACTATGTAGATTTATATGTACTATATGGCTAATTATGTGCTACTTCAGAATTGAGTTGCAGACTTGAAAACAGCAGCTTTTACTACTGGCCTGCAGTAACTGGAGAGCTCAGCTGTGTTACTGGCCTGTTAGCTTACAGTGTTTGGCAGCCTGGGCAGCTTTTCCTACAAAAACAGCTCCTCCATGTTTTCTCTAGAGGGATAGTGCTAGGCCATGTGGAAGCAGCCTCTGCAGTGCTTGATTCCACTTAGTCTGTGCAGCCCTACGTGAGCTGCATTCTGCTGTTTGATTGACTAATTGGACTTCATGTATGTGACAGGAATGAAACCTTCAGAAGGGATGTTTTCTAGACTGTGAGGTTTTGTTTTGTTGTCAAACTAATTAAAAATATCCTAAGCATGATTATTTAATTGACTTACCTGAATGTGGCCTGTATTTACCTAGTTTGCTTTACATAATCTAGAATTAAGCTGATGTTTCTGGTTCATGTCATGTGTGTGAATAGCATTTTGCACTGATATAAATATGTTTTGAGTAAGTGTCAAGCAGTTTATACACAGAAAGGAGCAACAGTTTCTAATAAATTTGCCTTCCTTGTAGCCTCAGTGATTGGTATTTCTTAGGAAATAGGAACTATTTCTTAGGAAATAATTAGTGTTAGAGATACACTTGAGAAAGCATTGCTGAGTGGTGGAAGTGTTGGAAGCTGTTGCATAGGTTATTTTAACCAAGGCCAGATGTGCTCCTGTTGTGACAGAAACTGCACTGTATGCTTTTCTCACTGATAAAATTGCACTGTAGGCAGTATGTCCTTACCAAAACAAAGAATATAAGATTTGAGAGGGAGTCAGTGTCTTGACTGTACTCAAGCAAGAAAACAGAACACAGAACATGTAATAGTTGTGTTTTAGACTTTCAAATGTTAGTTTCATTTATTTATCTAAAATATTGAAGCAAAAATATGAAATTTTAACATCTGGCATGATTCGTTTATAAGCCTGCGTGGACGTTCTGTAAAACAAGAAGTGAAGGATAACTTTTCTGCATAATTACAAAAGCTGTTATTTAAGTACATGCAATTTCAGTAACTCATGTTCTTTATAATTTGGTCCCTTATATAGTGTAACAAAAGGCGTGGTGATATTGTGGACTTGGTGAAATCTTATCAAGTGTTTGCCTTGTTCTCAAATGGATCATAGAACTTGGCCAGAGTAGACCTTTTTGTCCTTATACTTTTCCCTCTTTTTACGGAAATGAAAGAGAGGAACAAATAGGTAGAGAAGCATATTTTGCATGAAATTTCACTATTTGTTTCGTAGTTTAGATTGTGAAACTGAAGTCCTTGTAATTTTGATATGTATTCTTTCATTGTAAAATGTCAGGTCTCTAGAATCTATCCTATATTGGAAACAACTGACTGAGACAAAGCAATTGGAGAATTTATCAAATCTTTATAATGAGAGATGATGGTCTGTGTAGCTCACTGATTTTTCATTGAAGTACTTCTCTTCCTAGGGAAATTGCTACGCAAATTGAAGAGCCTCAGCCATCTTGTGTTAATTTGAAAGAATCCCACTCAATGTATGGAGGGCAAGCTCAGAATATCATTGGGCATTCAAATCGTGGTCAAGGTACCTTATGTGAAGTTTTGCCACTTGAGCAATTGGAAGGTATTAAATTTTGAGAAAAACTGTGTACTTATTGTCACTATAATTAGCTTTTTATGCTACAGATGTCTTCTTTTGACCCTTTCACTGTTTCATGGGAGATTATAAATGGGTTTTGAAAAAAATCTCTTGGATTTGAGCAAACTGAAAACAGAGAAAGCTTGTGGTTGACATGTTCTTGGACTTGTCCTCAAAGTACAAAGCTATACAGCAAGTTGGTGAAGATAATGTTTGCTATATAGTACCATAAGTAGGATGCCAGTAGTAATCTGACTTAGTTCCAGGAACTTTGTGGAAGAAGTGTATGTAGCTTGTTCTCTACTCCTTCTATTTCAGTAAATGTAAGGCTGCAAAGTTATGTTTAAACTAGCATCTCTTCTCTTGCCATTTTCCAACCTGTAATAGATGTCTTTAATTGCTGCTGTAGGTGTTGGAAGCATACCCTTCTAGTGAGGTTATGCATGAAAAAATAGTTTTGAATACTTGCTGTGAAAACTATACTTTTTCTCAAGTCTGGGTAGAGTAGTGGAAGCAAAAGAATATTCCCAAACTTATTTTAATAGCATGGCTACTGATACTAAGCTTGCCTGGGGTTTTTGCTAATGCCAGTTCTGTGAATAAATTCTACTTGTCCATTAAAATTCAGTAAATACACTTAGTAAATATATACTTTTAGATGTTATCCTTTTCCAAGCTTTGAGTATTTGTATAGGGTTTTGTGAAGGATTAATAATTTTGACAGATAATGTGTTCAATTAGAAAATACTGTAATATAGACCTGTAATATAAATAGACCCTTATAAAAAACCACTTCCAACAGGGAAATGTTGGCTCCAGTCATTTGTTACTGTAGTCTTGAGGAAGTGGCAGTAACTGGCAACAAAATGGTGATGCTTTGGAAAGCTGAGACTGCCCAGTGTTTGGACTTGACAGTGGCCAGTCAGATTTAGTTACTTGATTTTAACTTGGAAATTGTTGTTTGGAAATTGTCTTTTAGTCACATCCATTACTGAAGAATTACAAACCTTTTATGCTACAATCTCTGTGTGCAAGTCTAAACTGTTCTTTGTCATGTGGGACTTGGAACTGGATTATGTGTGGATATAACACACAGACAAGTAGAAGCTGCTTAAAATGATCTGAAACAAGAACTGGTCCAGTAGGTGGAATGCAACAGTGGAACAGAACACTTGTTCCTTTTTCTGCTAGAACAAACTGGGACTCCTTACTTTCTTGTGCTGCCTTCTGGAAATCCTTAAGGCAGTAAATACTTTTCATCATTTTTAGAGTTCTAGCCCTGATGTAACTCTGCCTCTTTAACAAGATCCTTTGGATCATTGTCATAAGAACGTCCCAGGTTGAGTGTTGTGGTAATCTGTATGTTTGGGTTATTTCTATGGTGTATGCCAAGACCTTCCAGAGGCTCAGTTTAACCTTAGAGAATAGTCAGCATGTGTTATGTTCTCATGTTATACTACTAAAATACTGCTTACATCACTTTCTCATGTTTCAGATTTGCCAACTGGAATACGTTTTCTCCCAGACATTAAGAACAGCAAGGTAAAAGCTTTTCCAAATACAGTGAAATTAAATGTTTTCTAATATTAATCTTCCACTAGACTTAATTCTGTGAGAGGATGAGGGAGGGAATGGAGCTGTGTTTATTGTTTTATATTGTGTATACCTTAAGTTTTTAGAGGTGCTGGCATGACTCACTTTGCCTTCATTTTGCAGATCACTTAATTAGTACCCTGTGAGCATGACTCCATCTAATCTTTCTCAGTTGTGAAAATTGTTTACTCCTAGCCTCCGCTGTCTTGTAGTTCTTTGTTGCTGTAAGGACCTTGCATTTTATCCCAGTTGTAGTCTATCTTAGTGAAGCATCTTTTGAGGAATTTTTTTGTAGTGCTTTTGGAAATTGAAGTAGACAATCCAGAGCTAGCAAATAGCTGCTGGTATTGACAGGTAAGGTTATGCTGCACCCATTTTTATTTTCTGTGTTAGGGATGCTAACAGTTTTGGGCACAGAGATCCAATGCAGACAGGAATGGGAGAAGAAAACATGCATCAGGCTGCAGCCAAATGCTGTCCAATACATACTCCTTTATGTGTCAGCTAGTATTTTGATTTAGTTTTCTGTCATTTGAGTTTTGTAGGGGCCACAGTGGTCAGTGAGTTGCAGTTGAATGCTTGCAGGCTGTCTTCTGAAAACGATAATTCATTTTCCTTTCAAATTCTTTACTTTCTGAACTTGGAATTTTTTTTGCTGTGTGTCAAAGATGATCTGCTCATCACAAAAATGTGAGACTAAATCCATACCAGACATTACATCATGGTGTTTTTAAAAATCATTCAGCTATAGAAAAGATAGAGCATTTGCTGTTAGCTAGATTCAGCTGAAATATTACTTTTTGAGTAATTCACTGTGCTCATTTGGAGAAATTTCCAACAAAGGTTGGATCTGTGTGTACAATTTCTGAAGAGGCTCTGTTTTAATAGCACAGGAAAATAATGAGAGATGTCTTTGTGCATTTAAGTTGGGATTACAGCTCAATGAATGATGGAGGGCGGTTTTTTCAAGTGTAAACTCTTTAATGCAATGTTTCAGTTTTTTATTTTGAGGTCTCTTAAGTTTGGTGTCCTTTAGATGTTATTTTGCTCTTCCCCTTTTGTGATTCCCCTGTTTCTTTCATGCATCCATTCTGGAAGCTAGCAGGCCAAGTCCATTGGAACTAGAGTGTTTCCTGGGATAAGTAAAAAAAATGCGTGCAGAGTTTTGCAATATTATTAACCTCATTAATTGTTTTTTGTTAACTGAATTCATACAATAGTTAGTAATTTCTAGAAACATTTCTTTCTGGGTACTTTTCACAGGTTGGTCCGTCTGAACCTTCTGAAAAGCTGATAGAAGGTGCTGTCTCAAGTGTTCATCTTAGCAATAGCCTTTCAAGTTTTTTGGAGAATGAGAAACTCTCAGCTCTTCTAAGCTCAGATGAAGATTCCACTGGTAGGTGTGTTTATAACTCTTGGTAGCTGAGTCTGTAATTCTGACTCAATGTTATTGCATAGTTGAGAAGAAAGATTCTGTTTTACTTAATTATTTAATATCAGATTGTGCTTGATAAAAAAATAGTATAACAATATTAAAGAAAACTGTTCTTTGGAAAACTGACTATTTTAAAATTGTAACAGGAGTAGGCGGCTATGGGATTTGTCAGAGAAGATCACAATTGGAATTTTAATCTAAAAAATTAAACAACAGTCCTCAGTTACTGTGAATCAAAGATACAGGTGGCAACGTGGGCATTGATTTAATAAAGTGGTAACTCTACCTACATTTTCAGTTCAGGTTAGTAGAGATAAAATTCTGTGGTGAAGAGCATACCCATGCAGTTAAAAAGGACTTCTGCTTGATTTTGAGTTCAGCTCTCTTTAGACGCTGCATGTGTGGGGTGACATCCAAGTTGGAAGTCTAGTTTACCTGCAGGCATAAGAGTGAGAGCATGAGTTCTGTATCACTAAGAGTTTTGAGTTTTTATGCCCTTCCAGTCGCTGCTGCAGGACAGACATGCTCTTCTTCATTAATGCAGCTGACTTTGCCCATGACATGAAGGATGACAGGGCATGTTGTTGGGTGGACCAATGAGGAAGGCAGAGTGATCAATAGATTTACTGTTGTGAGATGAAGTACCCTTGCAGTAAAGTAGGGCTACTGCATTTGTCCCATGGCATCTACATATGTCATGACTGTCTTTTGAAGTTGTTTTGTTCTTTCTTGTTGCATAACTTCATTTGAGAGTTAAGCATGTAATAATTAAGTTAATAGTTTGCTGAGTAGAAATACTGTTGTTGTTTTTTTTTTCCACTCGAGAGGATGAAGTTACTTTTAATTGCTCTCCGAGGAGTTGGTAGCTGTTAGCTGGAAATATTTGCCTCTTCAGGGTTCCAGTACTGGTGAAGCTAGCTGGTCTTTGTATTTTTATCATGCAATTCAGTATTCAGTGTAAATTATGGAATTATTTTGATAGTATGTCAGGTGGTATAAAATGTCTGTTAAAAGTGAAAAGGATATTTTCTTCTCTTTTCATAGATGATGATATTGATGATGAAGAATTCTTTGATAACCAACTAGAAGCGTATTTTGAGCAGCTGATACAACCAGAAATGATAAGAAGAGACACCAACCTGCAGAAACTCTCAGAATGCTGTGCAGCACTGAAGCTTTCCGAAAATGTCTTATTACAGGTAGGTTTAAAGTTCAAAGCTCAGCAGGCCCAATGGCTCTTAAACATGTTAAACTTTCAGTGGCTAAATTTGTTGGTATTCTTAAACAGAGTTAGTTTTAACTGCTTTTTTTGGCTAAATTTTGTTTCTATAGGTATTAAGGCAACATGCTGGCATTTCTTTTTTATCATACAGTGGGTTTATAAATTATCTTTTTAGTCACTTTTTTTCCATCTTGGATAGCAATGTCCAAGGTGTTGTTAAGTGTATAGCAACACAGAGACTTGTCTTTCCAGGAGAGTCAATAATTCCCTTAAATAAGTGGTAAATATGTGGAAGTTTAATGTAGGGCAGCAACAGGCTGGCTTGTGGTTTGCCTTTGAGCGACAGTTAGCTCCATTCCAAACAGGTTGCCAGGGATTAAATGCCTTTCCATTTTCTTGGCTTTGCAACAATCTATGTGATCCTGGCAGTCTCATGCTTGACCAGAGTGGAAAAGTGTGATTGATTTAAACAGTTAAACTGCAGCCTCTGAAATTTCAGAAATTTCCCAACTGACATCAGTGTTTCCAAGCTGTGGGGGAAGTAATGTTAACCCTGTACAAGTAGTCTGGATAAGCTGCAATTTGTTACAGCAGTGCATGAAGGAAGGGATAAGTGGTTTTAAGAGTGAGAATAACAGAGCTCTGCTCTCAGGGCTTTGCTGTGTAATATGTCCCTGCTTCACTGCCTTGTAGATAGACAGTAGGGTGGGTACAAAGGGCTCTGAGTCTGATTTGGAGCCCTCATCCAACACTGGGTCAGCCAGAAGGGAAAGGGGAATAACACAGTACCCATGTTAAAGGGAATGAAAAGATGTAGTAGGAATAAGAACAGATCTTCCCATCTTCTTGCTGTGTATGCCCTTGCAGGCACATCCATGGATTGGCATAGCCAGGAACTATGGCCCTTGATGGTAGAGGCTAACTAGAGGTGCTGGCTATGGCAGTGTCATATGAGTGAACAAAGTATCATTAATCTCTTTTCTACTAGAGAATTTTTTAACATTCTAAAAGGCCCTGTAGTGTTATTTTTTTTTCCTTTTGTATAACTGTTCTAGTGGAACCTAAATATTTTATATTTTTTATTTAAAGGAGAACTTTCAGGATTCTGCCAGTTATGGGGCTGTGGCTGGAATAGACTCTGGAAATGCTAGTGATGAAGATTCACAAAATGAAGGGATAACTGGATGTCCTGTGCAAAGAGAAATGCTGCCCAAAGCAGTGCAGCAAATGGTATGAAATTGCCATTTAAATTCCTATTATTCATGTAGAGTAAGACTGTGAGGAGATGGCACTGTGTTTGAAAACTTGTTAGATTTTTAGCTAACCACCCAACCTTCCTTTACAAAAAATTAATAATACCACTTTAGTTCTAGGCCTGTTTTTCAAACATAGCTTGGACTGTTTTGTATCTAGAACTTTTAGTACATGCAGTTAATAACTGTGCTTCTGACACTTTTCCAATGATTATTGTTGTCAAAGGATTCCGTGACTGCTGGGGATGTGCTGGATTCCCGCACAGCTGCTGAGCTGCAGTTAGATTCCCTGTATCTCCAGTGCATGGACAGCCATAAAGCTGATGTCTCAGATGTCCTTCCAAAGCAAGAAGCAGAGTCCTCTGTCTGTCAGGCTGCTTCTTCTGATGCAGAAGTGCTACACACAGCAAGAGGATTTTTGGGACATGACACCGCTCCTGAGGTTCTTAGTGCAAATGCACCTCAGGCAGAAGCAACTCAATGTAAAGGTGGTCTTCCTGATACTTACCTGTCTCCAGCTGGGGACAGCTGTGAGAACTTAAGTCTAGCTACAACAGACAAAGGTAGGATGCTTTACATAGAACCTATCTTTACATTAAAACTGTCTATGCAAATGTGACCGTATTCTGTTGCATGGAAAAAGAACTAAAATTGTAAGCTAGGCATTTTTATTTAGTTATAGGAGTTGGTAATAAAAAACAATGTGGCATGGATTAATTCTGACTTGTTTTTGTTTTCAGAAACACTGATTTTTGTATGTTGCACTTAACTGTTACTTGTTTGCTGATGAAACAAGTTTAAGCTTGCAGTTGCAGCAACTTGAGCTTGCAGCAACTTTTGCCATATCCCTTTTTTATTTTATTCTGTAATGCAGCATTTGATGTGTCTTTTAGGTGATTTACCACACAGCATTGTCTATCAAAATGAGGAGGGCAAATGGGTGACTGACCTTGCATATTATACTGCATTTGATGAAGAACAAAATTTAAATATGTCTGAAGACGATAAAAGAAATGAGGAGTTCATTACTGGCTGTATGTAATCATCTTTTTTAGTTAACTCTTGTTGTCTGTAATAATGCTAAGTAAACTTTCTTCCTATTTTTTTTTTCACTTCAACAAATCAGTATTTGGTGTTGCAGAGCCTCCAGGTTGTTGATACTACAAATTATTTGAAAGCTGATGCTGATAGTAGTCTGTAGTGATATTATATCATTATTTATAGTTCCTAGCTTCTTTCTGTGTTTCCTACTCTTCCCATGAAGAGTGTTTTAAAACAAAACAAAACAAAAAGCATTCTAACATTTGCCATTGGTACCTATTGTATGAGCTAAAGCAACTCCTCTCACTTCCCCAGTTTTTCCTTTGGACTTTAATGGTTGTTATCCTTTCTTGCAAGAAAAGGAGAAGAGTAATTTTGTGTTGCATGATACTTCTAAGAGAGAAAATAATTATCAATGAGGAATTACTACAAAATCAAATAGAATGTGAATACAGTGTCAAAATTTGAGAGACTTGAAAGTGTTGAATTGGCTAGCTGCTGATTTTTTGGTGAAGTCCTTTGGGAATGTCTTGATGCTGAAAAATGGTACTGGTACTGAAAAATGTTGGAGCTTATTGAGGAACTTCGGGACTCTCATCTTCCCTTGAATTTCGGACTTTTTGAATCTCTGTTTACTTAAAAAGTTGTTTATTGTCCTTAAGCTATGTCTGACTGATCTTCATGAGAGTCTGTTTAATACTTGGATAATACACATGTAGTGCCATAGACAAATTGATTCCTTAGCACCAAAATGTCATCTGCTCATCTGTTTCATAAGAGATTCAAGCAATGTGTGCAACAGCATTTCTCCTAATCTGTTCTAATTTCTAAAGCTGGCATGTAGGTGGGCTAATGTATTCTCAAGATGTCTATGGTCCACTCAAGGTTCTTCTTTCTTTCAGAGCGAATGCTGTCTAACACTGTTTATTTTGAATGACTGATCAAACAGGGTTGACTGGTTGAAATAATGTTTTTCAACACTGTAGTGGTTTTCTGATGGTTCAAGTAAATATCATATCATTTGGGAGACACTTTCCCATCTACTATGTCAGTAACGTAGAACTCTTCCATGATTTTTCAAAAGCCATTATATTTTAGACACCTTCTGAATCTTAGACTTGAGTTGTCAAATGATTAGAATATTTGACTGTTCTAAATTTTTCCAAGGCTACTTCTGCTTTCAAGTCAATGAGCTTACCTCTTTGCATGGTACATGATAACACACTGACAAATTCCATGTGGTTGGCATTTTTCTGGCTGCTAGTCTGCTTGTCTGTCTGCAGTGGTGTTTGACAGCTGAAGAAATTTTATTTGTAAGGGCAAAAAGGACATGTTACATCTGATTCTTAGGAGTGTCATTCATGACATGTCTCTCTGTCAGCAAACTGTGCACACAGTGTGTTCTTGTATGGAATAGTGCAGGAGTGCTCACTTCAGCATTAGGTGCTTCAGAAAGTCTCTGGGGGCTGTGGGGCTCATACAGAAGGTAAAGAACTGCTGTTGACTGAGGGTTCAACTGAATATAACAATGTGTCATTGATAGTGCCAGGTTGCCTTTAGGAGATGAACTTGGATTGCTCAATGAAGATGATCCAACTTTGTTTCTTTCCTCAGAGTATGTATTGTGACTTCCCATGAGTAATTTTATGGACAGCAGCTGTATTCACCTTCCAAGTTTGCATCCATTCTTGGCTTTTGCCCTGTGCCCTCTATGCCTAGGGATGCTCTGTGTGCTAGGCCGTGTATTTTTTAAGTTCTGATGAGCTTAATGATGCATTAACATTGCAGTCAGGTGCTAAAGTAGTATCTCTTGATCAGTTTTCGCAACATTTTGGTGAAGGCATTCTTAAGTGTTAGTTGTTCTGTAGATGGTAATTGTGAAAATAGTACAGGCATTTGAATTCAAAAGTAAGATTGAGTTATTTGGCCTGGTAATTTGCATGGGTTTTTCATGAACTGGTACAAGCCAGTGTCTTTCTTTCTCTCCAATTCAAAGGTACCACCTTGATGGAAAAAATTTTCAACCCCAAATATAGTAAAGGTTTGATCCGAGTTAGCCATATGATGTTTGGTTCTAGCTAGTATGGGTATCATAACATATAAAAAGTTACAGTGTAGCTTGGGGCTA
Organism: Promerops cafer; assembly: GCA_013398275.1. Taxonomy (NCBI): domain Eukaryota; kingdom Metazoa; phylum Chordata; class Aves; order Passeriformes; family Nectariniidae; genus Promerops; species Promerops cafer. The sequence goes on from VZSE01010347.1 coordinate 755,203, forward strand.
AGGCTGTTAGTAACTTTCTTTATTCACCACCAAGTTAGTCAGCTAAATGTTGATTTTACTTTGGCTTCTAAAGATCCAGCAAGTACTCCTTTAAAACTAATTTCATATAACTTTTCTCACCAAAATGGGATTGAATAATTCCTGGTGTGTCCCAGACTGTCTCAGGTCTAGAATTACATGTGCAATAACTTTCCATCAAATTGAGTTTAATGATGACAAATAGTAATGACAGTACATAGTAACTTTTGCCTTATTTTAATAAATGTTCTCTTTGGTTTTAAGCTGAAGCAGCAGCTATGATTGCACAAGACCAGGAAGAATTTGAGAAAGCACACAGGCTTGTGCAGGTAACTAATGACCTCAATGTAAACAAAATAGTTTTCTAATTTATTTACAAGTTGCAACTTTTGAAATCTCTTTGTCTGCAGGCAGGAAAGGTAGGCAGTCCAAATGCATCTGAATTAGCAAATACTTCGTGGAAATCTGCTAATAGCTTCATTCTGCCGAGAACGTCTGATCTTCATAAAGATGCCAGCTATTTACGTTTGTCTTTGGGGGAGTTCTTTGGTCAGAGATCCGAAGCTCTTGGATGTCTTGGTGGTGGAGGCAGTGATGTGAAACGGGTATGTATCTAAACGTTAATATTGAGAAACAAGGACCAGACAAGACAAGAAACAACTAGCACTAGTTTTGTTATTTTGTAACCAGTTATTTCTCAGATCTGATTTTTTAAGGTGATTTAGGAAGGAAATTCTCTGTGTGTTACAGGTATGGGTTGATTGGTTTTCTACTGGAATTTCTGATGTGAAGTGCTGGTGTTATTGTTGAATGTTGATCTTTGCCTTTTGGTCAGGAACTAATTATGTGTAGGATTAGAGGGAGAAAAGTACACCATATACAGGAGGCATGCTGGAGGTCCCAGCAAATTATGCACACAGTTGAGTGAAATGCTGGTCAGACAAGGGTATTTGAACAGTGAGGGCATCTCTGAGTGGCTGTTGATAGTTGATGTGTTATCTGGACAATGCCCAACTTGAGTAAAAATGTAATCATCTAGATTCTGACTTAGCAACATCAGTATACTTGTTGCATCTGTTGGATGCCTGGCACTTCTCTCTTCTTCTGTTGGTACACAGGATCTCATCTGGGTTTCAGACAAAAAAAAAGGTGGGGAAGTGTGTACAATGGGAAGAAGTCATCACACGTGCTTGTGTAATTCACTTGTGTCATGAGGAATTGTTGGAGTTGGCAGAATTAGTCTGTCCTAAGCATTCCAAGGCTTAGTGGCAGACCATGCCTCCAGGCAGAGATGATGTGAGCATGTGTACTTTATTTCTTTATTTTGAGTAACTGATATAAGTAAGTTGTGTCCTGGTTTCAGTTGGCATGGAGTTAGTTTTCTTTGTAGCAGTTAGTACAGTGCTGTGTTTTGGATTTAGTGTGAGAATAATGTTGATAACAAACTGATGTTTTGGTAGTTGATAAGTAGTACATACTCTAAATCAAGGACTTTGGAGTGTCTCATGCTCTGCCAGTGAAGCAGGTGCACAAGAAGCTCAGAGGGAGCACAGCCAGGACAGCTGACCCAAACTGACCAAAGGGATATTCTGTATAATAGAACATCCTGCTCAGTCTATAAACATGGCTGGCAGCCATGGATCACTGTTCAGGGACTGGCTGGGTATTGGTCTGTGGCCAGTGAGCAATTGTGTTGTGCACCACTTGTTTCTCTTGAGTGTTATTCCCCTCTCCTTCCTTTTCATTACCAGTATTATCGTTATAAATTATGTCTTATGTCAGTTATTAAACTGTTCTTATCTCAACCCATGAGGTTTACCTGTACTTTCCAATTCTTTCTGTCAGGAGGAGGTGGGGAGTGAGTAAACAGCTGTGTGGTACTTAGTCACTAGCTGGGGTTCAGCCGTGCCAGCTGGTAGTTTATTTTATGTATGTATGGGAAGTGCAGCATATGTGTTTAGATTGGGCATTTGCAATGCTAGGAGGCACATGTTATTTCTTAGTGGTATGAGAGGTATACCAAGCAAGCACTGCAGGCCAAAACTGCTTTGCAAGTTCATTGAATCTATTTGTTAATTATTACATTTACTCATGCTGTATTCTGGGATATTTTGTTACAGCCATCTTTTGGTTACTATATTACGTCCCCGAAGAAAAGGCAGCCTGTTCCTTTGCTAACGCGATCTGATTCATCAGGAGGTGACATCGGCCAAGAGATTTCACAGTTGTCTGAGGAGGTGTTTTCAGGTAGTTATGCAACAGCTCTTTTTTTCTATGGGGCATTAAGGGAGCATGTGTATCCCAAGAATGCAGGTTTTTAGACAATATCCTTACTGTAAATTAATTCTCTTTTTTTGATGTTGTTTTTGTTAGATGACTTAGAAGCGCAAACAAGAGAACATGCAAATTTTACCAGCTCTGAAGGTTCAGGGAATAGGGTGGATATTGCTGCTGGAATACATGAAAATATTAATAGAGAAGCTGCTACCAAAAGTAAAGGAAAGGTATTTCTCTTGTATTTTTCTTTAAAGTGCAACTGTGATCTGAAACAAAATTCAAATTACTCCAATTATTATTGTTTCTTTGAATACAGCTAAATTTGGACTTTCACATCAGTTCACTGCTTTTTATATTGATAATTTGAGTCCTAGTAGGTGTCCCTGTTTCTTAGAATAGTTTCATTAGAATGTCATGATCCTGTAGTAGGTCAGGTGTTACTACCACCATCTTGTTTTCCTTTTTCTTCCAACTTCACTTTTGGAATTGCTTAGTCTGTCAGCCCATAATTTTTCAGAGACTCGTAGGCTGTTGATGTTCTGTGACCAAGTTTCTGAATTTCAGCTGTCTTCCCCTTCTATTTCTTTAATGCAACAACTTATCTTTAGCATTGGAATAAAATCTTGTAGTTGATAGAATTTAAGACTAAAAACGTGGTGCAAGTCTGAAAAAAGTATCTTTTTAGTTTGGTAGTCCTTGATACCTATCTTCCCTGCCTGTGTCACCTCCCTAAGCCTGCTGTCAATGCTCCTCCTAATGCAGGCCAGATTGCTGTTGAGCTTCTTTGCCTAGCTTGTGGTCAACTTCCTGCCCACCAGGACCCTCAAGTCCTTTTCTGCCAAGCTGCTTTCCAGTTGGTTGGCCCAGGGCCTGTTCAGGGGCCTGAGGTTATTCCTCCTCAGGTGCTGGTCTTGGCATTTCCCTTTGAACTTCTCAGCCCATCTCTCTGTCCTGTTGTGGTCCCTTTGAATGACAGCTGACTCTCCTGCCTGTCAGCCACATCTCCAATTTTGTATGATGATGGAATGTGCTGAAGGTGCATGCTGCCTGATCATCCGCATCATTAATGAAGCTGTTGAACAGTATTGGCCCCTGTCTTGATGCCCAAGATACTCTACCAGTGAGTGACTGGCCTCCTGATGGACTTGGTGCTGCTGATCTACCCTTTGAGCCTGGCAGTTCAGCTTGTTTTCAGTCCAGTCATGGTGTATGTGTCTGCTCCATGCTTTGTCTGTCTTTTAATGAGGATGTTGTGAAGTCATGCACACATATCTACAGGAGGACAGGTGTTTTCAATTCTTCCAGAGTCTGTGTCCATCTGAGAGAGACAGAAAGAAACTGGACTCTGGACATAACTGTCTACCTACTCCATGCCCTTTGCTAATAGCCAGTGTGAAAACTAAAGAAGAAAGCAGACTTGAGTGTTAGAAAAAGCTGTAGGAATAGCTGTGTCTTCTCTCTGTAGAGGCAGATGATTTAAAGGTAATTGGGAAGTTACTGTACATTTGGTCGTGGTAATTTATCTGCTGTTTGTCCCTGATAGGATTTTACTCCCAGTTTTTTCAACTGGGATAAAGCATTTTAGGATTTTAAAAGTTTCACAGGAACTAAGGCTTCCTAGGAGACAATACTTATTTAATCTAGAAAAGCCTTTGTGAAGTAGACTTTTAAAATTAGGAGAATGAGAATAATGTCTATTGCAGTGTTCCTTCTAGAAAGGTGTTTAAAAATGCATCAATGAAGAATGTTAATATATTGCCATATCCTGAAATGCAAACAAGAAACAAAACACTAAACAAAAATTTTCTTACTGTGGTACTTAACTAATTTTGTTTTGTTGTAGGATGGAATTCATAAATGCAAGTTTGAGGATGGCTTGTCTAATCATTCTGACTCTATCTTGAGTATCAGCACAATTGCAAATGCTATTGCTAACGCTTCCTCCAGTGCTGAACCTTCCCAGCTAGCTGCTATGATGATGGCACTCTCCAATAAAAGTAAAAGAACAGGTGTCCTTCCTGGAGTTGTTAAAGAGGCTGAACTCTCTGCTAATGAGGTATTATGCAGCAATGAGGAAAATAGTGCATTTGATATGGAAAAATACCTCAAAAAAACAGATGAGAACAGATGTGAAAGTGAATACAAGAGTATTATGAAACGTGAAGCGTCTGTCCAGAACCTTACATCTGATACCTTTTTACTGGATAAAGATAAACATAAGGATGCTCTTGCAGAAGACTCGATGAGTAATCATAGCAAACAGCAAGGAATAGAGAAACGATTGCTTGATTATCTTAATGAAGAAAGTGACAGTCAGAATTTTTCTAGTCTGTCTGGTATTCCCAGCAACGGAGACGTAATTGCAGATAATGTTCAATATTCAGAAAAGTTGTCAGATTTGGTAAATAGTAAACATTTACAGTCAATGGATGCTGATATTAGATCAGAGACACTTAATGGAAATAAAGCCCACACATGTGGAATTTTCTCAGCAGCAAAAATGGAAGTGGCACAGCGAAATCTGTTTGCTTACCAGAGCAGCAATCTCACTAATACATGTAGTAGAGGGGAAGATAGAGAAACAGTAGATCTAGCAGCAAGTGTTGTTCCTGAGCCATGTAATGATTTGGTGGAGGGAATTGCAGGAAATACTCTGTCCCTCAGCAACTTAAAACTTGCCAAGCAATCTTGTAAATATGTCACAGTAAGTCCTACAACAGCCAAGCCTGTGCAGAAATTGAGCAATGATGAGAGGAAGCAAAATATAGAGAAGAGAAACAAGGATGCCGGTACTCCTCATGGGGGGAATGCAAAACATGTAACTTTTGAGAATCTCTCCCCAACTTTCCAGAATAGTACTGGTAAGTAAATCTATATAAATGCAATTGGTTGTTGAAAAAGCTTTTCTTGACAGTAAACTTGTTTCCTGTCCATAAATAAATATGGTGCTTAAATTTTGTTTATTTGCCAGAGCATGAACCAGTTCTGCCTGAATGTGACTTAATTCTGGAGGGAGAGCAGTATAGCTTCAGACCTTCAACTTCACCTCTGATTCACTCTTCTCCTAGTGAGACTTCTGGAACAGCGTTTTCAGGGTAAATTTCTTGGTGCAGATTATAACAATTAGTGCTTCATGAGGATTGTTGAGGGATCAACAATCCCTCAACAATGTTAGTTGTGTTAGTTTGAATGTTGACTGTGATCTAGTTTTATAGAAGATGTTTATTAGGCTAAGACTTCATTATACACTAAGCTGGACATTGTCTAGACCAATGAAGATGTGTTTTTTAAACTTAGAAGTATTTAGCTCCATTTGATTCTCTGATTTGTCATTGCTTGTTGTGAGAGAGGGTGGGTAGAAATATTTGTATTGCTTTTGACTATTTTGTATTTTGATACATACTTATGTCCAAGGTTTAAGGTTTCCTTAGCAACTGAAAGAACAATGTTTCTTAAATGAACTCCCATAACAGTAAGCGTCGTAAGATTACAACTAAATTAATTCTGTAGTCTTAAACACAAACATGGCCAGTAGCTAATGGTTGTGTGCAGTCTCATAATAAGATGAGGCAACTCATTTCCCTGACTTAGCTTTTAAGTTCATTGTTTGGTATTTAACTACAGTTTGTGTTTGTATATAATACTAGAATTACAGGCTCTCTGGCATTTCTCAGAAATTAATATGTGCAGGAGAAGATGTATTTTTGCAGGCATGTTATATAGCTATTAGGATTTCCAGTTAAAATTGTCAGTGACTTTAATTGTTGTCATGTTAGCTTTTCTTGTTGAGCAGAGTGCTGAGAGATCCTGTGTTTTCAGGTATTTGAAATGAAGAGAATCTCAGCAGTTTCCTATTCAGTTTCCTTGAATAGGAAACTAATGTGTGATGCCTGGGAGGTTAAATGATTTCATTTGACTTTTTAATCTAGTTAGATACAAGTATATTGATTCACCTCTTTTGGTAAGTTCTGTTTTTTCTGTGGCCTTAGCATCTGAGTTCAGTTGTAGAACTCTGATGCTTTACCTATGTGGATTTATATAGAATGAAAATATGTTTTATGTACACCAAAACCAGAACTTGTAAAGGTTAATTGAGAGCTGATGTCTCATCTCTACTGACTGCATATAACAGAACATCTAATTAAGTTGACTTTTAGAACAGTATAGGTAATGTGTAACATTGATTTTCTTGGTGGCAGCGCTGAAAGTATATATTTTAATTCTGGCATTTTTTGAATCTCTCTTTCAGATCTGAAGTGGACTTTACTTGCCCATCACTTTGTCAGGAATCTCCTTGCAAAGAGAATGTGCTACCTCAGTCTGTTTACTCGAGTCCAAGCATGAGCAGGTTAACCTATGTCTCTGCATCTGGCAGTACCCATAAGAACTCAGCAGTGATACATAATCCAGGGACATACTGGGTAAGAAAAACAAAACAGCACCTCCCCTTTTCCCCTAAACCAAAATTTACAGGTCAAAGTAATTCTAAATTAGAAAAGCCTTAAGGGTTTTCAGTTTAGGATATGCTGTGTGTAGGGAAAAGGTATTCTTCTTCTTTCCAGCTTCTGAGTTATTCAGAAATTTGTATTTTGGTATCAACTGTGCTAAATGCCCACACTCTAATAAATGCAAACATAGTAAAACAATCAAATAACTAGGAACTTTTGAAGAAGTTAGAGTTGGTGTATTTTTTCCTTTCATTTTTTTCGATAATTTCTCATTAAGTCATTCTGTTCTTGGAATGTGGTGCAGTATTTCAGTAGTATTTTGCAGGATCTACATTGCATTCATCATGCCTGAGGTTCCCTTGCTGTTCAGCTTCAGCTGTTAGGAAAATACTTCTCCTGGTTTGTTTTTTTTTCTGAGGAAACATTTATAAATACATAATGTAGCTTGTACTACTTTTTTCAGGACTGAAACTAGGATTTTCTATGTCTGACAGTCATTCTGACTGTTTTTACTGGTTTAGAAAAGAATGTACATTGAGCGTGAAATTTGTGTTCAGACTTGCAGTCTTACGCTGATTAAATTAATTGGAAACCTTTTATCTGAATGTATGCATTCCTTGGATTCTGGAATCTATGTTACATCTCCCCTTTTCCAAAATGTGTGGAATTGTGGATGGAATTTTAAAAAACAGACAGATAAAACCTGAAGAACCTTTCTGACTTACATGCATGTCTGTAAATATGAGTACTCTTTCCAGTTATACCATACCTGTCAAAATGGCAGGTCTCTGGGCTTCAATGATTTCTTTGTGTGAGCACACAAAGAAAATGTTTCTATCAATGCATTTTCATGCATCTCAAATCCTTTTTGGTTAGTGATTTGGTTTCATTCAGTTTGTTTTTTTTAAAAATCTGGCTAGTATGTCTGGTCTGTTATCAATGCTGTTTTGAACACAGATCTAAAAATACAGCACCACTGAGACCGCTGTGAAGAAATCAACTCCATCTCAGCCAGACCCAGTAGAAAGTGTCTTTAGGATAGCAGACAGTTTGAAGCTGCAGGTTTTCTTTTTCAAGGTGAAGAGTCACAGTTAAAAAAGTAAAACTTCAGACAAGACAAACTTGATTATTTATATTGGATGGCAATACCAATAATGATCAGACAGAAAAGTTTCCTGAACAGGCAGTACCAGAATTAGGTGTGTCTTATGTACCCTATTGCTTTTCTAAAATATGTAATACTGCATGTTATATTTGTTTACTAGGGCGAAGATGCTGGTGAACTGAGTACAACAATAATTCAGGCCAGCCCAGTTCCTCCGCAGGAACATACAAAAGAAAATCTAGATGACCGCTCATGTCAAAGAAACAGAAAAGAAGCAGTACTTAGTATTGACCAGAAGCAAGAAGAAAATGAACTTGCTGGTCTTCAAAGAAAACCTCATAATGTGCTGGACCAAGAACTGGCTGAAGAAGGTTTTCTGAAGAATGAAAAGCAGCTTCCATTTATTCCTTCAAATGTACCAGCAAATCATGACGAGCTAGACCATGTTAAATCAGCTTTGCCAAGTAAACTCTGCACCTTTCCATCACATTCTCTCAATGTCGATGCACAAGAAGTGTGTCAGGATCAAACAAACAAAGCACAGAGACAAGGATTACCATCTCTGAATATATTACCTGTTTTTTCTGGATTAAACACTTGTTTGCCATACAGTCAAAACTCATCTGGTGAACAGCATGTTCATATATCAAGTGTTAAATCCCATGTCACTACCTCTGAGAGTCAAGCAATTTCTTCTTCTGTCCCCACCTTGCTTACAGGGCGTTGTCTTGCAACAACTCCATTTGCACAACAGCATCTGGGAACTATACAACCTACAGGACATGCAGTTCTGTCTCAGTTTCATGGCTGCAGCTCTGCAGGTTTTGGCCTTCCAGCAGGGCTCCCTTGTTCTAGTATCCCAACAGGACATGTTGAGAATCCACTTATGTTAGGACTTCCTTTAGGTCCAAATATTGGTCCTGGCTTTTTGGGTGCAGCTTCACTTTATAATCCACACCATACTTCATGGAATAATAATATCTTAAATATAAAACCATGTACTGGGCAGCCTCTTGGAGCTGGTGGAAGGGAGTGGGAGTTGTCGAAGTCACCTGCTCTTGGTAAGTGTGTTTGAAATACAGCTGTGGACAAGAATGGTGATAGTAATGTTGCTTATATTACAGTAAATAAAATTAAGATGGTACTAAGTGTAACTGCAATTATTGTTTATGCAAACTATTTTTATGCAAATTATTTATGCAAAACTATTACTAGTTTTCCTTGTTTAATGTTGTTCTCTGAATTCATTGTCTATTCTTGTAGCTTCCCTAATGGTCTTAAAAAACGTTTCTCATAATTTAGAAGAATTTCAGCATTCTTCAATATTAAGTAATTTTGTGTTTGTGTAAAGGATCTAGAACTGCCTTTCATAGGAGGAAGAGAAATCCTAGCTGCAGTTCAAACTAGGCAAGACAAGTCATCCTCTTGAAATTTCATTGTATTTTATCTGGAAAGTAGAGGACATTTTTATTTCCAGCCTAATTTGGTATTAGCAGTCAGTGAAGGCCAAAACTCATAAGAAGTTTGAACCCCATGGAGGGTTGAAACTGTTTGCTGGTTATGAAGGGAAAGACAAGCTGCCAAGTGTCCTCTGTCCTTTCTGCTATTACTTGGTATCTAGACATAACTCTAAACCTTAGCAACACAAATTACTATTTAATTTTAAAAACTTCTTTTGCTATACTTTTTTTTTCTGGCTAATTCTTTCAGCCTAAATGACAAGGTAGTGGGGTTGAAGATTTGGATCTGTGACAGTTTAGAGCTTGTTTATTGGCTGTTCCAAATCATTGGTCTTGTTAGTGCATTTTAAAATAGTGAAATACTCCTTACCTATTTTTATACTAAAAAGATTTTGTCGTAGTAATGTTCAAATTTTCCAAATTGGGCTAGTACTGATGAAATAGTGATGAAAAGACTGAGTGTTTTATATCAGGTGTATATATATACACACCTGATACACTTTTGTGGGTCTCTATGGAATATGCTATTTCCATAAGTATTTGTTTTTGTAACAGTAGAACTTAAGGATGCAAATTAGAAATGATCCAAATTTCAAATTTCATGCTTTTGGAAAACATTCTTGTGAGAACTGGAGGAGTCAAACATTTCCTTGCCATAATGAAGCATTTGTCAGATGAGTTCATAAACTTGGTGGCAGCCTGAGTGCTGATTTGCTTCTGAGTACTTGTAACTAACAGGAGCATATTTTTTTCCAAAGGACATATAAAAGTACCAGAAGAACTGAAGTTCCCTAATGCTTGTTGTATGGGAATTGCATCACAGACAGTTCTTAGCGTTCATAATCCAAATGACCGGTGGTTTCAGGTCAACATTGGAATACTCAGTGTTTCAGTTAATGGGGAAAAGGTAAGAGATTTTTTTTTTCCATAAAGCTGAATAATACTGTAATCTTACCAGATATCATATGTAAAATTAAGGCCCTCTTTACAGATTTGTGATTTTTTTTCCCTGTTTTATAGTAAATATGCACAAAAGCAATGCTACTTATTTTAGCCAGGCCACCTGACTTCCTCCAACGAGTAGACTTTGTGAGGTAAATGCCACTCAAGGTGATTGATCTGTAGAATTGTATTGTGTGCATGAAGTGTGGAAGGTTTGAGTTCATGGGTTATTCAATCCCTCCTTTGTGTATGCAAGAAAAGTCAGCCTTAGGCCAGAAAACATCCATGCTGAGAACTGTTCCTGCTAAGACATTTTTGACCGTTTGCTAATCTTTTTCTTGAAATCAGGAGATCGTGAGTGATGGAGAATGAGAGATATTTGGAGCCAGCTTCAAGCTGGATGGATTGTTCTGTGGGTTGTTGGTAGCTTGTAGGCCATAAATTGGCTGTCTTGCACTTCAGTTTTGTTAAATTCTATATACTTCTGTTATCATACTAATGGTTCCAGAAGTAAAATATCTTGAGAACTTGAGAATGAGTTAGGTTCAAGGTCCATCAGAATGATTTAATTTCTTTTATTGATGAATACACTTAGTAGAGAAGAATATAACAGAACAAGCATAGAATACTCTGAGCTTCTGGCAGTTTGATACCTGATAACTTTAGTTAGATGTTATTTCTGTACTTACTAGTTTTTGGTAGACTGCTCTTTATCTAGCTAATCTGTTGAAACTATGCAGTGTTGTCCACAGTTCAGTTCAGTTGTGGATTGTATAAAGTATTGCTTTTTTCTTTTTTGAAATATGGTTCTTGCTGTTTTTATTTGGTCCATATTACTGAGGAATAGCAGACAATGATTTGCTTTAAATATTGCAGCTAATAAGTTTTAGAAATCCCGATCAGACCCCTCAGGTATGTTCTTCCAGTAGATGTAGCATGTGTCTTTCCAGGAGTATAATTTCTGGTTTTGGTGTTGTTTTCTTAGAATGCTTCCTCTTTAAAGAACATCAGGCCACAATTCTGTGTGTTCGTGTGTACATATATATAAAAAAGTGTGTGTGTATATGAGAATAAGGATTTGTTGCATAATTTTCTAATCAGCTTCATAGGGCTTTTATGCAGCTCCTGTAACCACTGATTCTGTTGTATCAAGAGGTGATTTTTAAAATGAAATTGCTTTACAGTTGTTTCCATGAATAAATATATGCAATTGCTTGCACAGTATGATTAAGACCAATATTTTTTCAGTCAGCTTTGAGATACGCTGCAATTCTTTCTCTAAAATCAGGGTTTTACTTACTAATTTTCCCAGTATCAATCTTTCACTAGATGGTAGAAAGAAACGTCAGCAATTTTCAGGCTGACTTCTCTGTTTAAATTAAAAGAAAAAGCCTGCAGTTGAGCAGGATGCAAATGGGCCATGGATATGAAGATGCATTAATTAAATGGAGGAAAAATATATACAAAACGTCTGTGTTAAACAGTGGTGCCAGATAAATGTGGTATTTGAAAAGGAAATGTTTTCTGGTAAAAGGCCTGTTTGAAAATGACAAGTATTTTGTTTTTCAGATGGATCCTATGAAATATCAATGTCTGGTTTTCAAGAACAAAACCATTGTAGGACCCTACTCTACCAATGACCTGAAAATACTTTTCTTACCTTCCCATGTGGGGATCTTCCAGTGTATCCTCAATGTTTCATCTTGGCCAGTTTCTGCAGATGCCGAGACAATTGTTCAGTCAGAAGCTTTGGCAAGCAGAGTAGTTCTGACAGCAGTTGCTGAAAATCCCAATTTAGAAGTAAGTTGCTACTTATTGTGGATCTTCTTTTGTTGCAATTTTATGAATAATTTAATGACATTGGGAAATAATGGGATTGCAAGGTTGTTCCTTAAAGAAACCTGGAATTTCATATGTTTTGAGTGGGAATAGAAGAAAATTTTTGAGAAGCTTATTGCTATCTGGGAAGTTCCAGTTGTGGAAAAGCAGCTAGCTGGAAATGAAGGATTCTGTGTGGAAAGAATAAATTAAAATGCATTACTTTTTCATTGTTAAAAGACTGGGCAAGACCTTAAACATCTGATGCTTACTAGGTATCTGCTGTGTTGGATTGGGCATGTAATGTAACAAAAAGCATTTATTTCCAATTGTAAGGATTCCTTTATTTTTTACATCAAGTAGGCTTTGTCTTGGTTTCTTACTACCTCTAGCTTGTTTATGATTGTAGAGAATATTTTCTTATTTTGGACTAATTAAAAATTAAAAGTAAGTGCATGTGTTAAGTGCTTTTGTCTTGTGTCTTATCATGAAGAACAACCAGGTGAGAGACAGTGTGACATTAATAATTAAATCTGGATTCATATAGTTCTAGATTTAAGAGTATGGACAGGCAGAAAAAGTCTTGATGATACTTTTGGAGGTGCCTGAACAAACTACATGGTAGTCTGTGACACAGTTGATTAAAGTAAAATTTTCAGTCATCAGCCAGAGCTAACATTTTTTTTCATTTACAGTGGTCTTTTAACTTGCTTTGGGCTAATTATGTGTTTTGAAGTAATGAATTTACAGGAATGGATATAATTTTTAGAGCTTCTTCCATAAATTTTTATTTCTTTTTAATGCATTTTTTATTCTTTTACATGTAGTCCATTCTCCATGTTCTTCATAGTATATAGGTCAAACTTGTGTCATGTTCAAGTAAAATTTAAACCCTGTGCTCAATCTCTGCATGTTTTTACATACTTGAGATTGGAAAAAGTACCAAAAGAAAGCTGTATTTTGCTGCAGATCGTGACACTTAAGTGTTTTTAAGCTAGCAAAAATTAACCGCCCCTTAGTTATTTTATTAACTTTTAACTTGCTGAAATGATTTTTTTAACTAAGACTAACATTTCTTACTTGCTAGCAATAATCATGGTTTAAAATTACTTTTAATTGAATTATCCAAAATAACTTGATTGTGTGCTGGATTTTGGTGGATAAACATTGCACTAAGATTGACTTAATTGATTGAGGCAAAATGCATGGGAGATAGCCAATTGGTTGTAACCCCTTCTAATATCAAAGAAAAGATGATTCTTAGACTCCTCCTACCCCTGGTAGGAGGTTTGTATTATACGTAGATATAGGGTTAAGAGGATGGAATAGGTGAGTAACATCCTTTTTTTTATGGTACTTTTGTAGGGTAGTGTGTTTTGAAGATGTTCCTTTCTTCTAAGTTCTGCTTTGTTTTAAAACCAGGTGGAAACAGGAAAAGGAGATTGCCTGGATTTTGGTGACTTGCCTTTTGGCAGTTGGAAGGCTCTTCCCCTAAAACTTACCAACAAAACCCATGCTTTTGTGCCAATTAGACTTATTATTAACGCAGTAAGTACAGTAAACTTCTGTATGTGAGAGTTAACATCTTGTGATACTGAATTTTAATATCCAAACACTTTATGTTGCATATCACTAAGAAATATATCTTGGACACTACATGTAAGGCTCCCAAGAAGTCTTTTGTTAGTCAGGAAATAGTTTTTGCAGAGTGGTAATCAGATTCTGCTGTAATGGTACCTACAACAATGCTTCTGGGATAGCTGTGTGGTGTTTTGTTTCATGTCTGTTGGTCACTTTTTGTAGCTTAGCCATGGGATTCCACCTCTGGTGCTTGCTTTAATAGCACAGGGCAGCAGATAGGAAAAGGGTTGTGTTGCCTAAACCTTCCCTTTGAGAAGCTGAGGAAGCTGGAAGCTTCCCTCTTCTCTCTAAGAAGCTGAGGACATATTCCACTATTCAAATGGAACAGCTGACTGTTCAAACAAGCAGCCAAGCTTGCTGCTAGCAAGTTTAACATACTCCCTCTTCCTCTGCAGAAGCAAGAGCAGGACTCTTCTCTCTATCTCCTTTGTCTCCCAGTAGATAATAGCCTCTCTGAGAGGCTACAGAGTGGTCCTCTGCATCTCTGGCAATGCAGTTTTCACGTTTTTGGCTAGGCTGGGCTGACTGCTGATTTGTGCTGTGGGGAGAGCTGGCCTGGTTTCATTATGCATGGGAACAAGAAAGGACTGGCCTTATGCTAAGGTGGATCAGATTGTCTTGGGACTAGTGATGTTTGGTCTTGAACAGCCAAACTTCTTGAGGGCTTAAGCTAACCAGACTCTGCTTGTCACCTTTTGCTGCCAAAGGATTTCCTATTGTTTTCAGAGGGTTTGCTGGACTATCATATACCTACCAAAACTACAGCCAAACTTTGATTATTTTTTTCCAAACTACTTGGATCATTCAAAACTTGTCTTGCATTTCTCAGCTTTGTCTGCATTGCTGTTGCTGACAATAAGAGATTTAATACTTGTAATCCTTTTTTTTTTTTTTTAACAGAATGCAGTAGCCTGGCGGTGCTTTGCCTTTTCCAAGGAACCTGTTAATACTTCTAATGAACAAATGGATGCAGTTTCTCAGACAGCAGCTCCATCAGTTGTAAATCATGTGATACATGCAAGCTATGACGGGCAAGTGAGTAGTTTGTAGTTGGTCAATTCTTCTTTTTAGTTGCTGTCTGAAATGACAGCGCTGAATATTTGAGTTCACAGTAATGATTTTTGGGCAGTGCACCTTTTTCACATTTAGGTTTTGTGGGTGTTTTGTCTGTTTGTTTTCTCTCAATAATTTTCTCCCTTTCATAAAGTGAGTCAACCAATTTCTTTTTCAGGATCCTGAAGCTTTAACAGTTTGGGTTCTGTTCCATGCACCTAAGAAACAAATTTCTTGTTCAGGTAAAGTAACTTGATTTTCATTTCAGCTGAAACAGATTTGACTTTTAATGTATACATGTGTTAGAATTGCAGGAACAGGCTCCAAACTTGAAACCATATTTGGTTTGTGTGCACTAATATTTCAGGTATCATACTAATTTTTAGTAACTGTAGGAGGCAGAATACCTCTATGTCTTAATCCTTTATATATTTCCAGACACATTTTTACTTAAGTATGAAGCTGTACAAAGTTTGTACTGCAAGATGCTTGGAATTTGTGTTAACTCCTTTTACTGAGGGAATTAAACCATCCCTTAAGAAAACATTGCATTAATTGCAAAATAGATAATAGATTTGAAGAAACCTCTGAATTGTTCTGGCTTCCTGAATAGAAAATAGTACATATATCAACTAGTTTGGCTGGTGTGGTAGGATGGGGTTTTTTGTTTGCATTAGCAACAGTTTCAGTCACATTTGACAAAAAGGTAAAACTCTTAAATAAGGCCCTATGAGACTTTATTTAAAAGAGGAAAAAAGTGTTATAGGAGTAATGGGAGAACTTCTGTTATTATCACCCCATGAACATGTTAAGATTGAAGAGTAACTGAAGTGAGACGTCCATCCATAGGAATGGCATTTGCTGTTGGCAGACTTGCTTGCTTTTGCTACTCATGAAATTGTTCCTAGATTCCTTGGGTCCAGCAGAGGAGTTCCAGGCAAGAGTGGATGTGGAAGTGGATAGTCCAGGACCTAGCACTCTGATTAAAAGTATTTCTCTCAGAGCAAGAGCTGGAACAGCAAGGATACATACTCCAAAGGACTTAGAGGTTTGTGTATATTTACAAACTGTATTTCAAGAACAGTGTGCCTCTCCTAGCCTCCTATTTCTGTAATGTTTGGTTTAATTATGTATGTATATATACAAACATACACTTAATTTTTGTAGAAAATACATCTGTCTGCTAGTGTGGGTTCAACAGTCAAGCAGCAGCTGCCATTGGAAAATGCTGGAAACATTAGTGTACATTTGAAAGTTAAGGTAGGTTGGCTTTTCCATCTTGAAATTATGATTTTTGTGCTGTTAATACTGTACTGAAGCTGGAGCTGAGCCTTGGGACTTTAGCTCAGCTCTGTGGTTTGACAAAAGCTTTACAAGTTTATGTAAAGGGAATGAAAGATGGCAGAGGGATTAGCTTACTTTTTTGGAAAAAGCATATGGGCGTTCTTTTGCTCAACTTCAGTTTTATTTGTTATAACAAACATACCTTTATGATTTTTACTAAATTTTAACTAAAATATTTCTTATATGTAAAAGTAGTGAAGCCTGTGCTGCACATCAGGTGTTAGTTAGCTGGTAGAGTAAAGCCTGCTTAAGGCAAAGATGAATATTAGCATTGGGAAACCATCTGTATTTTCTAAGAAAACTGCATTAGTTTTTAGTATACATCTTGCCAACTCAAAGTGAGTTCTTTTCAGATATGCATTGTCTTTACTTGACCTTTTTGAGAATCCTTGCAAAGTATGGTCCCAGACCTAAAGATAACACATTCGAAACTTGCATTTCAAAGTCAACAGAAGGAGCAGTTGGTTCCATTTTACAAAAAGAGATTTGTTAGCCCATCATTTCTAGGATCAAAGGCCATGGAAATAGGATATATGACCACTATCACAAATGCCACGTTAAGTGATGATACTGGGTGCTAATTGAAAAAGTGTTGAAGACTCCAGGTGTATTCAAATTGTCTGAACTGCATGTACAACAGGTACACAACCAAATTGTATTACATGTTGTAGAAGTGTTCAATCCCTTAAAATAGGTAAGTAACCCTCCCTTTTGCCCTTGCCTGCTTTCAGACATCAGATCAGGACAGCTGCTTTGCTGTTGAACCTGAGGACCTTTTACTTCTTCCTGGAGAAGAACAACTAGTGACAGTCCAGTTTTTTCCACAAAGCATGACAACTAAAGAAAGGTAATAGAACTGATTCTGTGCTGCATGTGTTAAACTGAACTACTTTTGACCCTAAGGTAATGAACAAATTGAAAGTTTTACAAGAGACTTTGTCTTCAGTTGTTTTCATGGGACTTCTCATCCATTACAAAGAATTTTTGTTAAGGTTCACCCTTTCTATAGATTATCTGCCTCTTCAGGTGTGTATAGCAGAATGAATAGATAATATTTCCCATCAAGAAATATTCTAAGACTTGTTTAGTGTAAATAAATGGAGTAAGTCCCTGAGGCCCTTTATACAGTAGTTATTTCTAAAGTAGCACAAAGCTTCAAAATACTTACCTTCAGCAGCCCCTTCAGTTGCTTCCCTCTTTGTCTCTCTGCTGAGGCAAGGGAAATGTTATTTCTGTTTTGCATGTGAAAAAGCTCAAGAACAGATCAGTATCATAAGTATCCATTTGTCGGCTGTAATCAGATGAAGGTTTGTTCTGTACAACACTGATGTGCATGTTCCTTTTGCAGATGGGTGAAGCATTCATGGTTTTTCTCATTAGCACCTGTTGAGCTTCATTCTGCAAAACAAACTTGATTGGTTAAGTGACAATTAAGATGTCATGTGAGAGTTTTTGGCAATGACAGGGGTCTGACTCATTTCTCCAGAGCAGCCTTTCTTCTCTTGTTACATGATTTCCAGTTTCTGCTGTGATAGAACAAGAATGGACAAAGGAACATCTTCAAAATATATTCAGCTTCACTAGCTAGCTTAACCAGGCCTCCCCAGTGCATTTAAATTAAACAAAGCTCTGTGCTGGTGACAGTATGATCCTATTGGATAGGCTGAATTTTTACAGGCTTGAGGTACTCAGGAGGATTGGAATCTTTGTAGTCTATGTCAAAGTGCTGCCAAAGGACTAATAAACTAACTGAGGTAGTAATGAGGGTCCATGTTACCTGATGATGGGATTCAGGCCTTTGCCAGCAGGCATCATAGGGATTCACTGACAGCTAGAATGGAGGTTATTGAGTTCTTTTTCTTGACTTGAACTCTCTCTGTGCTGTAACAAATGATTCAGGCTATTATTTAAAAGCTAGATTTCCTTCCTTGGTGCTCCTAGATATCTCACACCTGTAAAAATTCAATGAAGTTTCTCATGGCATTCGAAAGACATCTCTTTAATCTACAGCCAGACTTTGTTTCTTTCTAAAATTAGTCTGTCAAAATAATTAGAAATTAGTATGGACAAAAAACACTTTGCTGAGCTGTAGACTCTGAAATATTTATGTGAATCATTTCCAGATGAAATACTTGAGAAGACTGTGTGAGGTGCATGTGGCATGTGTATTTACAGCCCAAAGGATTTAATGTAGGGCTATGCCTAAAGCTGGCCTTTGTCATAAAATTAAAAGAAGTATATGTATTTTTGCCTTAAGAAGGTAGTTTTAAAAATGCCTATCTGTAATTTTTTTTTCATTTATGTTTTGATTTCACCAGCTAATCTTGTTCTGTTGTGGGATTTGAATTTATGTATTTCTTTTTAAAGTATTTTGAAAATCCTTGTGCTGCCATCTGGGCCTCAGTTTGAAGTGATGATAAAAGGTGAGGTAGAATCTGGGAAAAACAGACCTGTGTCTACAGTTGCTGGGTGCTCAGACATTCCACCCATCCTCTCCAACAAGCAGTTCATTGCCTGGGGAGCAGTATCACTTGGATCATCAGTGTAAGTATAAGTTGGACAGCCTTTCACATAGAATATCAAGTTAAGTATTTTATATTGCACTTTTTGGGAGTAAAATTTCCCATTCACATTGATAATTCACAGTGATTTGTTCTGTGTCTCAAGTGAAAGAAGCAGTATATTGCAATTATTTTTCTTGTGCCAGAAAGTTTTGGAAACAAACTGATCTTGTTTGAATTTTGTGTATTCTCAAGGACTCTTTAGTTATAATTAGAATATCTGGTTCTGTAAGTTTAGTATGTCATGAAGTAGAAATGAGGAGAAAAGAATTTTTCAGTTAAATTGGAAAAATTCTGTTGGTCCTTTTTGATACCTATCTCTTGCTAGAGATTAATTGTGCTTCATCTCATCCATTACAACGAACAGAATCCAGTCTGTTTAATGTAATTTGACCATCTAAATAGCATAAACTGTTGAACATCCCTTAATTGATTTGAATGTATTTCAGTGTTAAAACTTGTAGTGATGGAGAATCTGTGTTGCCCCTAATTATGATTTATTTTATCCTTCAGGCCACTTCTTGTCCGCACTTTTTTAGTTTCAAGTTTACAGGTTCAGTATTCTATGCTTCAGTGAAACTGTTCATAATTGTTAGGATATTCTTTGCTTCTTTTATATGTAAAGTCTGCAAGTTTTGCAGAACTCTGAACTTCTAGTAATTATTGCTTGAAGGACTAATCCACTGTTGGTTGATACTGAACTTTTTGGGGAATCTAATGATGTTCCTGGTGGTTTAAAATCAATCCATGTTTGTAGCCAAGAACTCTTTCTGATAGCTGCATTTCTGTTTTTCTGGTTTGTTAAGGTAGTGTGCTTCTAACAGTAGTTTTGATTATTTGGTGTTTGGGAACTACTGCTTCTTTCCTGTATGCTGCTGTCTTTTCATTTTCTGTTCCTCCCCTAAAACAGTGTTAATGAACCCTTTGTTTTAGGAAGCTGAAATTATTTCTGTAGTTTTGTTTCAACAGAGTACAAGAGTTTCTGCCAGTGTCGATAGAGAGAGGTTTTGCTCTCTCTGTCCTCCTCTTTGATTCCAACTGTATGATCTATTCTCTTATGTTGTAGCAATTTTAGGGCTTGTCAAATTCATCTGTCAATGTTTTTTGACTTGTTGAAATGACAAAGGCAGTTGCTCTTGCTGGAGATGTTTCCTACCTCTGCTGAGGAAAGCTCTGAGTACCAGAAGCCTGGTCAATGCTAGGATGTCCCACAGAGAAAAAAAGAATATTTTTCAATCAACCTGATTCTGTCAAGTGACCATAACTTTCTGTGTTGCTATTACATTGAGAAGTACATGAAAAGGCAAAGTTGTCCTGAACTTAGTTCTTTACAACTGTTCCAGTGAATCTGAGCCAGACTACTCACAAGACTTTGTTTCTGCATAACTAGGTGTCTCTGGATAATCTCATCATAACTGTGTCCTGAAGTGGGGGTTTTTAAGGAGTTTTTGTATTGATACAATTGCTGGTTTCTTTGAAAGTTCAGGCTGTTAAGTACAGTACTTGAACTTCAGAAAAGCTCTCTCTATATATGTATATTTATATATATATTTTTTTTAATATATATGTTTATTTGGGGATTGTTTTGCTATATGAGTATTCGTGTGTTGTGGTGTGTAACAGTGTAGTGTGTGTAAGTTTGATAACAGAGAAATAACTTTCTATTTTAATATATTCTATTGTTCCAAGAGGTGATTTTTTTCCATTAAATTACTTCAAAATTTACTATCCTAGTTCCATTGTTTCCATTAATTAATATATGCAGTTAATTTGTATTTGCTGTAAAATCTAACAAAACATATTTTTCAGACAGAAGAAGTTAGTTCTAAGAAATGACTCTCCATCTGTGACCCAGCATTTAAGACTGTTGATAAGAGGCCAGGATCAAGACTCCTTTCAGGTGGCTGCCATTAAAATTTCTCTTTAGTGTTTATGACAGTTACCAGGCTATGTTTATAATGAAAATGTTTTTGCCCTGAGCTGTTAGCAGGCTGTGTATTTGTTTTGAGACTGCCAAGATGAGTGTGGTAGCAGAGCTTAACTACGCTGGTATCCTCAGGAGCCGCTGAAATAAGAGCGCTGCAGCAACCTGGAGCTCAGTTTACAGCTCTCTAAGCTGCTGTGTCACAACAGAATCAGTACTTGGTGCAGTGATCCATCAGTGGCCCTTCTTGCAGGAGGTGGTCTAGACAAGGATAGAAAAACTGGAATTAGCCTTTAGGAATTACCATGGCTAATGGGTCTTTTTGTTATGTAACCTGCATTGACTTATATCCCCTTTCCTCCTCAAATGTTCAGATTTTTTAAATCTAAAATCTTACACTGACAGAGAATTAATGTCGTGCTGGTAAAATTGAGCCTTGACAGGTTGGGGATTGAGGACAAAAAAGTCTGTCTAAACTAAGGGGCATCAAAATGTTCATTATGGTAATATAAAGTATCTTAGACTTTGTCTTTTTCATTGCATATTAATCATTGCAGCTTTAAATATGCCATTGTCAAAGAAGTTAATGTGGAGTTCGAAGAAGTTAATTCTTCCTTCCAAGTGTAGTAAGTTTTACTGCTATGTTTTTTTCTGTTACAGTCGCTCAGTTCTGATGTCTTTGTTTCTATAGCTGCAGAGTATATTTGGATCAGAAGAACGCTTAACCAGTAATTGGGAGCTCAGAATGCGTCCCAAAGAAGATACGAACATATACCTGATGTTTACACCCACTCGAGTAACTTGCTGCTTTGCAAAGCTGGAAATCAAACAGCTGGGGATTCGATCAAAGCCAGGAATTAAGTTTACTGTAAGAGTCCCAACATAACTTCTAATAATTTTAAATGTACTTTTTACGTAATTATTCAAAATCTAGCTCTGATTAAGTGTTTCTATCAAAACCCTGAAAATTCAAGATACATAGTATGGGTATTTGTATACTTGTTAAAGTCATACGGGCACTAAATTTTATGCTTTGAACATTAGTATCAATTTTGCATGCAGTTCTTTCTTTTGTGAAGGACGAAATAGTTTATATACTATATTAAAAATAGCCTAGGATTTTAACTCTAGAAGTGTTAAAAAATCTGAACTTGTCTTGTTCTATAGGTAGGTCTTAAACTTGGAAGTAGAACTTGAAAATGATTGAGTAAGTTTAGGCTTTTCTATTTCTTGCAAGGGCTTTTCAGTTCACACTTTTAACATTTTCATTTGTTTTTCTATAACTCTTTATATAGTTTACCACAGTTGTACATAAATGCTTTTTTACTAAGAAGCTTTTTTCATTTGAAGTACTGTTTTTTTAGTGGTGGATTTTTTTTTGTCTCCTAGATACCGTTATCTGGATATGGGGGAACAAGCAATATAATTTTAGAAAATGTTAAAAAATTGTCAGATAGCTTCATGGTTACATTGGAAGGATCATTGTCTGCAGGATTACAGAAAGCTTCCTTCCACGTGAGAAACACAGGATCCCGGGCTGCCTATGTTAAAGCATTGTGCTTGGGAAACCTGCAGACAAAAACAGTGATGGATCCTCAGGTTATGACAGTGTCTCCAGAGAAATTTGTACTAAGGGAAGGAACACATGAAGTAAGTACATTGCTTTGTTCTGAGCAAATTTTATTAATTTAAATTAAATGTCATCAGTGAAAATGTCTGACTAGTTCTTTATTAAAATCTCACCTATTTTGTTATGTCCTGTTTCACTTGTATTGTAGTAATCTGTTGACTCATATTCCAAACATTAATACAAACAATAAGATTTTTTTTTTCCTCACTGTGTTGTCTATTTATTTTATCAGGTGATTACTGTAACATGGAATCCAATGGAAAAGAACTTCCATCCAAGCATGTTGGTATCAACACTATGTTTTTTCTGGGGAGATGAAGTTTCTAGGCAGCAGTATCGCAGGTAAGATGTGCTTTGCTATTTTAACAGACAGATGTTCAATAAGAAGATAAAGCTAGGGGTATGTGCTGCCACAAGTATGGTTTTAACATGTTTCCAAAACGAGCAAGAACAAACTAAAAGATGATGATGATACGTAGAGATCTATTAAGCCTTGCACGTGTAAGTTGTTGATGAGGGTTTGTTCATTTATGGCTTTGCTTACATACTGTAGCTACAATCCTAGTTAAGGATTTTATTCTGTTTTAACTTAAATTCAAGTGTGTTGGGTTTTGGGGAAATGTTTTCTTTTTTGTAGTGAAAGAGATCTGTGTTCTCTCTTGGTATCTCTGTTTCTAATGTGTATGTAACTTTAAGTTTTAAAGAAAAGGCTGATGAGAAGAATAGTACTGAAATCCAGGAGTATTAAGTTTCAAACAAGGTTCACGTCTTGGTTTGCTGAATTCTGTTGACAAAGAATGTGTTTGAGTAGATGTGTATATGAGAAAAATAACATCCACATATGCTTATCACACACTAAGGAAACTTGTTGAAAATATCTTGCTGATCTTACATAGTGGCCGTGTTATTCTGCATTTCAGTTTGTATAACTCAAATGCACAGAAATGGCATATTCTGCTTACCATGACATAAGTGGCTTGTGACTTGTGCTGTCCATGGTGTAATGCAGAATGTTAAGACTAGGTAGAGCACTAAGGTGCTGATGATCATAATTCAGTGCAAGACTTCAAAACAGCATTATTGCATTATTGCTCTTAAATGTCATTGCCTGACAATGTGTGAAAGTCATTGTGTATATTCTTATCCAAATGAAGTGTTAAATGAAGCTGAATTTAACTACATGACCTTGAATAAAAAGCTCATGGAATAGCTGAGTTCCTGACCTTGATAGGAAACTGAATTATTTTAGATATCTTAGAAGATGCTTGTTCCTGATTTTATGTATGAATTGTTGGTGAGGCAATGCTCACTATCTTGGAATCCTCCTTAAAGGGATGAAGTACTTAGAGAACAGTTTTGGTCTACAGATCAACAGAAAACCCATCTAGAGACTCATTACAACTGCATAGGTATTATTGGAAACTTTTAAAGTTCAGATTCTGGATGTTGTCATGTATGCAAAATTACTTGTTGATTTTATAGTCAGCAGGCTGGCATATTGTTTTTGAAAATAGTGGTCTAGCTGTTTGTTTCTTGGTGGGAGTTTTTCTGAAATCTCCCTTGATATCTTGAAAGAGATGTGTATCTCTTGCAATGACTGAGTTCTCTAAGCCAGTCCAAGCCCATTCTGTAATTGTGCACTAATGAGAACATAATTTGGGACTTGGGGGCAGGAATGTGAAATGAGTACTCTGCCTTATCTGCCATCTTGTGCCCCTAGTTCCTTACTCCAAAATTACATATAGTCAGCAGCCTAGTAAGTAGCTTAGACCTGAGAGTTAGTATTCTCAGGTATTCTTTCCTCCTCCATGGCTCTGACCTTCTCTGAGTGCCAGATTTCCTCTTGCTGACCTGTAGCTTCCCATTTTTCCCAGGACTATTTATATCCCTGTGCCTCCCAGTCTTTTCTATTGTTGGCAGTCACACTCCTTGGCTCTGTGTTCCTGCTGTTGGCTGGCACCTGCTGCCACTCTGACATTGACTAGTCAATTTTTCCTCTCAAAAGGCTTTCACTTGTAACCAAAATAGCATTCTCCTGCTTCCTGTGGTGATTGAAATATCACTCAGATGCCTGATGTACTTATCAAAAATCTAGGTAGGTGAGACTGACAGCAGAGAACAAGTATGGAAAGACAAACATATGGTAACCATTATTTCAGTGTTTCCTTTTACTCTGCTGCAATAGAGCAGGAATTTCTTTAACCATTTTAAGACTGTGAAAAGACTTCAGTTTTAAATGAATGGTCCTAGATTTGAGCTTGGTGTTGTCAAGAAATGATGAAATGAAAATTATGCTGGATTCTTACGATTCATATAAATCTTTTCAATTTGCTGTTTGTACTACTTTGTTTAATTTAATGACTCCTGTTAATCTCTAACAGAGCTGTGATGTATAAACCTGAGGTAGAAAAACGCATAATCCCAGAAAACAACTTAGTGAGAAACGCCGTATTTGATGAAGAATTTCAAGGGGAGCAGCTTGTGACAGAAGGTAAGACTATGACTTCCCAAAAGAAAAATACAGTACTTGTTTTCGTGTGGCAAATGTGCTTTTGGCTTGAATCCTAGTTACTTTTTCACTATTTTTTTAATAAATGTAGAAAAATATTCTGAATTTGGGCAGTTGTATTGGGCCAAAGCTTTGTTGTATTTTCTTTCCCCAGTCCAGCTGAGGAGGAGTGTGGTAGAATGGCTTTGGTGGGCACCTGGCATCCAGCCAGGTTCAACCCATCACAATAGAATTTGCCTTTTTTCATTCAGTATCTTTTTATTTAAATGATTTGCTGTACTTTTCTCCTAGCAACATGAAACCCAAGTCTGTAAATATTGTAGCATTAAAAATGCTGAGTTTATTTGAAAGTATTTGCCTTATTAAATATTGAGAAAGATTCAGTTTGTTGTACACAGATATATTTGAAAATGGAGAGGCAGACAACTTGGCTGACACCAAAAATATATACTTATTTTCCTTCCTAAATTTAATAGCTTTTTCTTCTGCTTGTTAGTAAGGAATGCATTAATAAGAATACAATATATTGTAAAGGGTTCCTTAAAGCACCCCCCGAAGTGTTCAATCCCATAAGTGTCATGAACAAATTTACTGTCAAACCCTCTTCTTGAGCTGGTTATATTCACATATGGAATTACTTACTGTTCTAAGGCTACTACACCTGAATAAATGTGGTCTGTTTCTTTCCCTATGAATTGTATATTGTCTTTACTTGGAAAAGGAAAGATTTTTTTTTTTAACATTCATCTTAGTTGGGGTGAAATCCTAGTGAACATTAGATACTTGGCTTCTGGAGTGTCCTTTGAAGTTGTTAAGCCAGTGTTAGAGAAACAACTAAAACCTAACGCTAATTTGGCGTAGAATCAAATTAGTATATAGCATTTGTATAAAGGTGAAAACTATATGATAATATTTTTATATTTTTTTTATATGTAATATTTGCTATATCTTATAATAAAAGGTTTTTTATTGGTGTGTGTTCAGATTTATATAATGTATTTGATGTTAGTGTTGAGCTACACCTGATAATTAAACTTGCAGGAAGTAGTTTTGGAATTATCTAGGATTTCTTAGCTGATGGATTATTAACTAGGTCTATGTCTTAAATCTCTGTGGTGTAATTTCTGAGTATTATAGAATTTTTCTTACTAGAATTGCTCTATTACTCTCATTTTTAGTATGTGATGTCCCACGAGAGACAAATGATATCCATCTTTTCTATGCAAATATGCAAAAAGTTCTCCTTTCTGTGGTCGGATATTCCACTTGTGATCAGGATGGCTTTCAGCAGTCTCCTGGACCCCATTTAGAATTGGACAGGTATTGGAACCATAATTAGTAATTATATCCATTATTATGTTTTATTATGTTTTAATAAATTAAAACATAATATGTTTTAATTATAACACATTGTAATGTTATAAATATGTTATGTTTTTTTCTTTTGAGGGTGGTTAGGCATTGGAACAGGTTGCCCACAGAGGCTGTGAAGTTTTCATTTTTCTGAAGAAATTAAAAACCTGGCTGGTCAATGTCTTGAATCACCTGCTGTAGCTGACCCTCCTTTGCTCAGGGGTGTTGGACTGGGTGATCTCCAGAATGTGTTGCACAGCATGCTGTGAAACTCAGCTTGCATTGCCTTATTTCTCTATGCAGTACTTGTTTTCTCTGTATATGTTTTCAAATTATTTTATATTACTATCTTCTGAAGATAATTGTTTATTTTAGTTCCTCTCATTCTAAATGGTACCTTCCACTTCCAAACATTCTGTGAAAAAGCTTTGTCCTGATATACCTGCTGAATTGTTTTATACTTAATGGAGAATTGAATTAAATTGAGGGCCCATGTAAAAAGTATTGCACTTTATTATTAAAGTTTTGAGAAATACTAGGAGCAGCTATTATAATTACTCATGAGAGATTTTTTCACTGCTTTTGCTTCATGCTGTCTTATTTTCAGGTTTGAGACCTGTGTCAGACATACTGCTGCAACTTTGGATGTTCTTCCTGTTAAAGGACCTCAGGGTACTTCTTTATCTGCAAAAACTAATGATCTGGTTCAGAATAAATCAGATGCTCAGCAGACTTGGGCTGTTACACCTGAGTATTTGACTTTGACATCTCCTTCTATTGGTAAGTAGTTTTTGAAGTTAATGAAATAGCCACTTCAGTGTTAAGGTAACTGTACTGCATAAGATGTTTGTAAGTGTGGGTTGGCCAGTAATCTTCATGCAGACTTGATTTGAACACAGTTTTGGATCAATTATCAGAGGTAATGTACTCTATGTATACATACAGAATGCACTGCATGCCTATGAATATTTTAAAGTAATGTGAAGGTAAAATTAGAGCAGAAAATACTTTATTTTCATTCGTGCATCTCTGTATCTTGGGCATTTTTGTGAATTTTTGTATGTGTTAGCTTTTTTTGTGTTACAGGTGAAACAGCAGATATTAGACGTGTACAAATTCTCAACAATTCCAACAGAATATTGACATTTGAACTTTCATGGCCAGCTCACTGCCTTACTATAACCCCACAACATGGAGCTGTTGAACCAGAGTAAGTATATTTCCATAAGTTCCTTTATGTGTGAAAGTGTGGTGAGGTTTTGGAGGAATTTATTTTTAGTTTAAGTGTGTAACTAATTTAGGAATTTTAGTTGGTTTTTAGGAATTTACTTTAGTTTGCTTAGACTGCACCCTGAAACTATTTTAGTTCCAGGGTATAGACCTTTTGTCAACTAATGTGCACATCTAGCTTTTTTTAGGACCTTATCTTTTTACAGTTGTGTATTGTGGGAATGTTCTTCTGTCACATATATAATTACCTCAATGCTAGGAATTTTCTGGGCTTGGAAGTACTATTATCATTGCATAATTTTCAAGGAACTGAATGGCCAGTGAAGCTGAAGCTTTAAAAATCTCTTTTCACAGTAGTTTTTTGTTTAAATTTTAGCTGTGGATTTAAGAACAGAAAACTCTTCCTCCCTTCTCAAAACCAAGAAACAACCCCCAAAATAACAGTTCTTATAGAAGGCTTCTTTTCTGGGGACTTAGTGTTTTCTTTAGCAAATGTGCTGATATTCCTCACAACTTGATTTTGGGATTCTTTGTATTTTGAGAATACTGGGTTTTGCCATTCGACCTTTGGCTTCTCAGTATCTGTAGGTATGAAAATAATGACAAGCCAGTGTCAGCCTGCCCATGCCTTAATTAGCATTTTTTGGAAAAGTACTCATATTATCACTGTATATATATGTGAGACTTTCCACATATGGCAGCAAAGACTTCCACAATGTATGCTTGAAAGGCCTGCTCACCTCTCCCTTCTAAATTTCTGGTGTTTTTTTAAGGTTCAGTTCAGAACAGCTTGAAGACCCTGTTATTAAACTATTCTCATCTTAAAAAAAAAAAAAAATAGGTTTTGCTTTCAGTATTGTATTTCAGTAGTTGCTTTAACTTTGAAAATGTTTACCCAAACATACTTTCTCTTCAGTTGTGCCTCGCTGATTGCATTTTAAACACTTAATTTCATATTCATGTAGATGTAAATTTCTGGAAAACTTTCATCACTAGTGAGAACAAAATAGAGTTCCATGGAAGGGCTAGGATATCTCCCACTCATTGCAGATTCAATCAGTGTCAAGAACAATAGTCTCAAAAAGCAGTAACAATGAATGACTTTCCAGTAGCTGTGAAAGTAAGGACATACTGAGTGTCTCATACCCCAAATTCAGGATTTTCTGGATTATTTCTTAAAAAGAGGGTATTGAAGGCCTTCTGCAAGCGATTTTCTTGCAGTGTAGAATTTTAAAATGTGTTCATTGGAAAAGAGTGGGCAGAATCCTTACATTTTGGGTCCAAGTAAGTAGTTTGGATCAAGAACAGAGGTCTGCAAGTAGGAAGCAGACCCGTGGGAACAGCTGACTTAAGCACAGCAAGCTGCACTTGCCCAGTTTTCTATTTTTCATGACCATCTCCTCACAGAGCCAAGGGCAGTCAACCTGTCAGAACAGGAGCCAGCCAGAATATTTTATACTCTGCACTGTGATGGCTGGAGCCTGCAGAATTCTTGAACTGAGTTAGGCCACCAAAAGAGGTGATCTGATTTCTCAGTCATAGTAAAAGAAGATCCGGGGATCATGGCTATTAAAGCTTACTATATTGTGTATCTGAATACCTTAAATTTAATTATCTGTATTGCGTCTTAACTTATCTGCTATCTTAAAATTGCATTCTTTTTTGGGTGGGCTGGTGATAAATGTTGTAGATATTGATTCTAGTATGAGAATCATGCTAGTTGATTTTTTTTTTTAGGGGCAGTACACTAATTCTGGTGAGTCCTAATCCATCACTTGCCACAAGGCCGACATTAATTCCTTGGAGTGGTCTAATCTATATCCATTGTGATAATGGACTAAAGGTATGTGGTTTACTTGAGACTTCAGATTGCAACTTTTTATTTTACTTTGTGAGTTCGAATAAAGTTGCTAAAACCTTTTGGATTTGAGTCTGCAGCTCTGTCAACTTCCATTATTCTTTTTAATTTGTAAAGTTCTCATAAAGAAAAGTAGTCGAGATGCCGTTTTGTAAATTGAGGTTTTTGGTTCATTTGTTTCTGAAGAAATACTATGATGTGAACACTAACTGAATTGCCAACAAAATTGCACCCACCACTGCCTTATGCATCATTTTCTAAAATGCTAAATATATATATATGTAGATGTACACACATAAAAGTAGTCTGTATCATATTGTAAAATAAAAGAAGTTAAAAGAGGGTATTGGACAAGTCATCATCACTCCTTTTGAGGTCCCATAAGGTAAGCTTGACCTTCTAGATGGCAGGTCTGTGATAAAGAATGTCTAGAACAGATTCTGCCTCTTTATGGATTTTAATCCAAGACATTTCCCTGCTTAAGTTGAGGCATAGAAATAAAATTTATGAAGCTAACAGTTTTTCTTTTTTCTTTGTAAGAGCAGAAGTAATCTCTCCTAAAGAAAGAGATGTTTTTTCTTATTTTTACAGTCAGTGTGTGTTTTGGGTTATTTGTAACCGTGCATGAAGAGAGAAATAGACACTGAAAGGATAAAACTGTATCTACTTTCCTTTTGCATGGAGGGAAGTGTGAGGTATGATTCAGAATTGGAAACTGTCTTCAAAAAATCCAAACAAACAGGGAAGTTGTTGAGAAGGAAATGATGACTGCACATAGTTAACTATGTTATGTTCTACAATATGAGAAAAGGATTTAAGAAATCTACTAGGACAAGTGTAGAGGATGTAGCAAAGCCCATCAAATTATAAGAAATCTGGTAGTTAATAATGCTTTTGTCATTTATTTGCTACCTCTCCAAATCAGCAAAAATTACGCTAAGATTTTACTATCATTAACTGAAACTTTTAAAATTTCTAATTATGTAGCAAAAGTGAACACAAAGCTCCTTCTGAACAAGGCAGCTCTGTTTCCATTATCTACAACAGAGAATGTTGCAGGAATTGTCAGTTAAACTAGTTGAAATTATTATTCCTGTTGAATTAAAATGCCTAGATAGCAAATTTTCAGTGAATGTTCCTTTTCTCCTAAATTAAACTTGTCCTAGAATCTTTCAACTTTTGAGGTTGGAGAAGACCTGGTGATGTAATGTATGAGAGCTTTCCTTTGTTGAAATGTAGAGCTGAAGATAAGCTCTTGCAGCTCAAGGAAATAGAGCTAAATAGTTTGACTTGTTAATATATCAATATTCACTGTTTAAAACTTTGCTTTTCTCCATATTGTGCAAAAGTTTATTAAAGTGCTTATTCAAGAGGCTGTTGCACAGAGCATGTCTGGATCAGACTTTCCATGTAGAAGATGTGATATAATTACTCCACAATCTGAAAATCCCACTGTTGATGTGCCAAAGCCTCTCCCCAGGCTCCCTCTAACAGAAGTGGAGATAAAGAACAAAAACATTGTTTTTCCTAAAACAAGACCTGGTCAAAGCTCAGGTAAGAGGAATTAGTTATTAAATGTAGCATCTGTAGTATCTTGTGTTCAGGAGCTTTGTTTACTCTGTTGCACGTTAAGAATTTTAGTGCCTTGGCTTTGGTTTTGTTCTCTTAGTCTAATAATTGTGAATGACCAGTTCCCCATTTCTGCCTTTAGTTTGAAATGCTCTTCCTTTTTTTTTTTTTTATTACTTCTCGTTATACAGTACAGTCACACCTTTTTTTCCACAGATAGGTTTGCATACAGGCAAATCAGTTGCCACTCTGCTGAATGCAGCTACACTGTGCCTGGGAAAAGAGAGTGGTAAAAGGTTTCTGTGTCTACCTGGAACTCTTTTGGCTCAAGGCACTTTTGCAGCAGATCTGTTCTCTTCTGTGCTTATGCCCACAGGATGTGAGACCAATCTGTCTGTGCTTAGCAGGGAAATAAATGCTCTTCCTACAGACAATGGGAGTCAGCTATAAGGCTGGCTGTCCTTGTCTTGGTACATGGTGATCAAAGAGGACAATGTGGATAGAGGAGTCTGAAATGCTTGGTCTGTACTTTTAATTCCAGTAATGCTTAAAATTCTCAAAGTAACCCCATGGAACTCTCATTCTGTTATCTAGATACCATTTTTTTTGGTAGTACTTACTTTTTTAGGTAATGAAGGTTTTTTTAATCATTCATTGACATAATTTTTTTTTCCAGCAGACTTGAGGACTTTCAAGACTTAATTTATCAATTATATCTGGGGTTTTTTTGCTAAAATTATGAAAGTAATATAATACTTTGGTATTTATAAATTTCCTATATAATGTATGTCTGCAGCTAAACTTTAAGTGCTATTCTAGACTGAGATGATCTTGTCCTGTTAATTCTTGACAAGACATATCTATTTTTATGTATGCTGAGTAACAAAACAGATTATTGATACAATTTTATTTGGTCCCAGACTGGAATACTCTGTGTTTTGTCTCTGAATGATCTAATAATGTTTTGGGAAGGAGTTGGATATCTTTTGGGTTTTTTTTTGGTGGAGTCTAAATTTCTTGTGTATAAGCTTTTACAAATTTTATGACAATGTGCTTTGTTTGAGTCTGCTCTTGAGATTTCTTATAATGAAAACTGTTTCCACTACACTTGTGTTCATCTAGAAACATAGTTTCTGCTTAACTCTTTACACCAGGGATACTTGAACAAAGATGTTTAGTATACTGGCTTGATATTTCTCTTTTAGAGAATTACCTGGAGATGGAGAATAAAGGGAATGAAAATCTGAAGTGGAAGTTGTCATCTTTTGCACCACCCTATATTAAAGTGAGTGAATGCTTGCATTGGGAGTTTTATGCAAATCCCTGGGTTTTATTTTGAGTTCTCTCTCCCTGCTGCCTCTCAAGAAAGAATATATATTTGAGCATGACTTCAGTTACAAAGGTTTTTTTCCCTCTGTCTGTATCAGGGAAATGTTTTGCTCCTTTTTTTCACCCCTAATGTGCTCCCTGACTGTGAATCAATTGAGTGCTCTGTGGTACAGTTTCTGCTTCACTTACTGCTTTACAGTGTTTGCTTGTGCTCATACAGTATAATCATCCAGATTGCATTAAGTGATCAAGCATAAATGAAAGATAGGTGTCTCTTTTTGGCTCCAGAATGCCTGACTTGTCTTGTTCCAGACTTGTGCTGCTGAAATTACACTGTACGTGGTATCTCTGTAGAAATTTGAATTAGGTCAAGGATATTTTAATTACAGTGCTGTTGCCAGTGCCTAGCTGTTGATATTTGTAAAGGCTTCCCTATTTTTTGATAGTCTGAAATGCTGTGATGATTTTTGATTGTATGCTAGAATTATTATTATGGTCTATTGTTGTGAAATGATGGAAAATGGTTATGTGGCACTCTTTCCAGTACCCCATGGGACTGAGAATGTCATGTTCCAGCCAGTGCACTACCTCTGAACTGTAAGTCAGTAGTAGTGGTGACTGGATTTAGTAGTTTCAGTCTTTATTAATTTGCTTTTAGGGAGTCAATATCAATTCTTTACTTAAAAGCAGCTTAATTGGGTGTATTTTCCTCAGTCTTCTGCAAACGGGGTGTGTGTGGGGGTGTATTATGTGGTTTAGGCTATTTTTTTCCTTTCCCTTTGAATCTGACTCATAAATTTATTTGCAGGATGTGGATGGAAGTGGTACTGTTTATAGGGTTCCTTACTCTGCTTTCGGATTTTCCCATGTTTCTGGTACTCTCAAAGTTCATGGACAAGAGAAGGTAAACATTTATAAATATTTCAGGCATATTAGGGTATCTCAATTGTAAAATAAGATCTGAAATGAGAAATAAATTTTATTTGATAAGATGTTGATAAAATGTTGGCCTTTCAGTATTGGGTTCTGGAGTGTATCAGGTAGTCTATATCAACTTAATTCAGCAGAGTTGATTTTAAGAATTCATGCAATCAAAGTAGTTTGATTTCCCAGTAGTGGTGTGTTTGTGTTACTGTTCGGGGGTTTTAAAGGACGAATTATTTTAGAACAGAAAATTATTTTAAATGGTTTGTAAAATTCCAGAAGAAAATGGCAAATAATTCTGGGTTCTTACAAAACTAATGTAAGCATCTGATTCCCTTCCTTGAAGCATTCTTGCTATACTTGTTCAAGAACAGTTGTCTCTTCTTAAAGTTGGTTTCTTTTGACTTACAATTTTATCTCCTGGCCAGTAGAGGGTTTCATAACCACAGTTATAAAGCACATCCAAGGATAGACTGTGAATGGGTTTGTAAGGGTCTTTCTTCCAACATCTTCTCTCACAATGCTACTTGACTTATCTTTTCATTATTATGGATAATTGTGACATTATTTCCAGAGACATGCAATTTGTAATTTATTTACAGGAATAAAAACTTACTCTGGTCCTGTTTCATAGTAATTTCATAATATTGCAAGCCATTATTTGAATTTAAACAATTGTATTTGCCTTAGTAATCCTAGTTCAGGCCTATTTGAATAACATTTACATCATTGGCATGCCAGGCTGTGGGCTGGAGCTGATAAGGTACAGTGCTACCATGACTGGCTATTTTTTTGCAGTGGATATTATGTTTGGCTAATTAGATATAGTTGTAGTGGTCTATTCTAATCTGCTGCTCTCTTTCTCTTCTTCCCTCAACCTCAGTTCTGAAAACAATGCAAGTTTATTCCTGAATTAACCTGGTACAGCACTATATGGAGACAAGGCTTTGTTACATAGATGACCTTTAAGGATGATCAAATTCATAGCTTGCAAGTTGGTTTAAATTTTAGTCCTTCTAATAACTGTAGTGCAGTGTGCTTACAGATTTGGAGCTGGAGGAGTTGAGTTGTTCACAACTTAGTTGCCAGATAAAGGAAGCTTTTTCAGGTGCACATATTTCCCTTCCTGGTCCCTTTTCTCTCCATTTTACTAATAGAAGTAATTGTGCCAGCACATGCTGACTTTGCTTTAAGCAGATTATCTGAACTCAAATTTTGCTCAAAATTGCTTGCACAACATATTTCATCCATTTTTTTCCACTTGCTGGCCAAGGAGGACTAGCTAGTTGTATAGTTTTCTGCAAGATCACCTGTGTGTGCCACGTGTGTTCTGTAGTGTGTAAATTTTATGCTGGCTGAACCATAACTTTGTACAGGTAAAATTGTGGAGATTCTGAAGATTATTAGTGTTCTGCAAAATTTTTCTCTCTTTTTTTTTCTAGGTTGCTGTAATCTTTTCACCTAAAGATAAAGGAGATTACTCCCAGTTCTGGGACCTTGAGTATTACTCAGTTGGAAATCCGAGTAGGAAACACAAATTAAAATTTCAGCTTTCTGGAAATGTGAGTATATAAAAACTATAAACACTGTCTTGAGCACAAATTTTTGATAACATCTTGATTTTACTACACACTACTCTTTTGCATATACATTGGTATGTTCTGGAAAAAACTCAACCCTGCTAGTATTTTTGCTGGGCTAAATTGTATTTTTTTTCTTATATTCCTCTTCCTTATGTGACAATGCATTATCTTTTGCCATTTATGATATTAAACTTTATTTAGCTCAAAGAGAGTAGAGACAAATTTACATTCTAGGGGAATTGTTTCTGTAGACAAAGATATTTCTATCAGGTTTGTTTGGTTTTTTGTCAGTTTTATTTTTGTAAATAAATAGTGAAGTAACCAACCTTTGCTATAATATATAATTCAATGCAGTTTTTGAATTTTCAAATGTCCATCTTGGAGATGGGTATTTGTGTCTCTAATAAAACCTGCTTCAGTATTTTATCAGAGTTACAATGAAGGTGGGGATAATTGTGAAATTTATACATGGGAGCAATTGGGTTTGAGCTCTCCTTTGCTCCCCTGTTGTTCCTCAGCTCAAACTTTATGGTAAGGCTCACAAGGAGTGGGTTGGGAGTTGCAACTGGTTTTCTGTGCTCTCTCTCCTTACCTTGTTTTTTATCCCATTTATACAAGAGGAATTTACATAGGACAGAGGATTTATTACCATAAGGAAGAATTAATTCTAATGATTAGTTAAATAAGCTGAAATGTGAAGAGCTTTGTACATTCAGTATGGCATGATTGCTAGATATGCTTTGCTGTCCTCTTCAGAAGGTTTGACTTGATTTTTCTAAGTCCACTCAAAGATTTGGGATCTTTCTTTAGAGTACTAAGCATGCTTCAGTAGTAGGAACCTTACATCTGTTTTGTAGGTTTCTTGTTCTTTCCAAATTGAGTGTGTTGAAGAGTCCTTGTAAAAACATTTATATTAAATAATTTCTGATTTTTTGGCATGAGAGTCCTGTATAATGTTTGGTTTTAGAGGGTTTTTTATTAAGCTTTCATCAAATTCTTTAGTCATAATTTTCCTGAAAATGAGGAAAACATCTAAATGATTTGTCTCTTTAAAGCTAGTTGAAATGTGCAGAAGGTTAATTCTTTAACAAAACTCTATAGAGTTTTAAAGAAGTCTCTTCTTAAAACGTGACTAGTTGTCAGAGTTGTGTAAATCTTTGAGCAGCATAACTTGACATTAATGTTTTTGAACTACTGTGTCAGATTTGTTCTTGATTTTTTTCAAAGCTGTTAACAATTAGATCTTTATAGCATCTCTGCACATGGGAAAAAAGTTCATAGAAAATACTTGAAATGCATGTCACGATCATTTTCAGGAAGAGTTGAAAAGGAAGTGCTGTATTTATCAACTAGGTAGGGAACCATACAACTGTTCAGAAGAGGGATCAACACAGAACATTTAGTGTGTTGTAGCTTTTAGTTGAGAAGACAAGTGAGTCATAATCTGTTACCTTCTTGGGATCAAGAGTTTAGGCAGTGTTACTAAAACTTTGAAAAAGACTTGGAATCTGGTGGTTTTGCTGAGGCAGGGGCCTACAGCTGTGGTTAATGTGACTTTTGATAGAATGAAGTGGGAAGAGTGACTGACTGTCATTCAGAGTGACTGAGTGGTGTTTATTTATAGCACCACTTCAGAAGAAATGAAAAATTTGGAAGAGCTCAGGAAGGAACTAAAAGAACAACATTAAGTTAGGAAAATCAGTGGCACATACCACTTTAGCCTTTTCCTAACAAATTAATTAACTGTAATTTTGATTATGCTCTACATGTGTTTGCATTCCTCACCATTGGAAACTGTAGTCAGGAGTTGAGGTCATCATGTCTCCAAAACCAGTCTGAGAGGCAGAGAAAGGAGGGATTCTCTGTGTGCTCTGCAGCCCCAGCCTCTTGGTGCTGATCATTCAAACCTAGTTTTTTCTTTTCCTCAGGAACGTTTGTTCCTACTGCTGGGGGCTGCTACTGGGGTTTCTTTGAAGATCATTGAGCTGTAAATGAGTATTGTGCACATGAGTCTTGGACTGGTATTTGGGTCTAACCATTGGTCCCTTTTGGATGAACTAGCAAGCACCTGCCACAAGGCTGAGGCACAATCCAAGTCCTGACTGCTCCTTTAGCATGCAAAAAGTTGAGGACTTTGTAAAGAACCCCTGCTATTTTTTGAAGATACAAATGTTGAAAGCATACCATTTTTTAATTTACACGGCTTATGTACTTTAAAAGGTTAAGTAACTTACATAAGTAACATTAAATACATTTAAAAGTATCAGCAGCAGAAAGCTTCATCATCTTTGTGTATCTCAGAAGTGAGAGGAGGGAAAACCTTTTTAAACTCTGTGAGCAAAATAATTCCAATTTTCTAGTTATACAGATTTCTGTGTTCCTGAGGTGTCTTTGGAACTGCAGCAGTGAATTGTAACCATTTGGAGTGTTAATGTACTGCTCTCATTTGAAACAGCAGAAGTCTGTACAGGCTGTGGTAAAGCAAGCAGTATTTCAAGATGCCCTTATAAAGACTAGGGTAACTTCTGATAATTTTCCATAATGTACCTTATTCTCATGCAGTCAACTTGCCTTTTGATAAATTAGAATCTGAATGATAACAGAGGCATGACACCCATTGTTTTTCACTATGTGGAAAAATAAAAGTTCTTGAAATAAGACACATGTGCAAATCCCTTCTTGTCTTTATTGGGTTCTACTGGGGTTCATGGGTTATTTGCAACTGAAAAATATATTCTTTAAAATTAAGGTTTTTTATGGCTGTTGCTATTTCTGACAGACTGATTAGCAGCTCTTTCAATAGAAGAAATGAATGTCTAAAAGACAAGTTTGTCATAGCAGCTCTATTGAAGATGAATCTATTTTTTTCATCTTCCCTGCGTCAGGGAATCAACTGCTTGTCTAAAACGTCAGCACCATTTCAAAAATTGACACAATGTTGTACAACCACAAGTGTAGGAGGTTCTTTTGGTTCTTTAACTTTGTTTAAGATGTTGTGACCCAAGGGGACTCCGAAGAATATCCGGCAAGATTCATTAAGCAACGCAGAATTTGAAATTGGTTATTTGTCCAATTATTCCCATTGGGTAATCTGGTCTCCTTGTGTTAGAATACACTAAATGGGGATTTTGGTGATGGTAAATATTTTGGCCTAATTTCTGAATGCAGAAAATATCATATAGTGCATTTTCTGATTCTGCCTCTCTGGAGGGGCCTTTGTTTGAGAAGGACAAAGAAGTATTGTTCATAGTACAAAATTATTACCAAGCTTTTTGCTGTTTTGAGAATTCAGATTATAATGCTGACTTACATCTTCCTTTTTTCTGAGCAGTTGTTTAGCCAACTTGGTTGTTCTTGAGGCATATGGGCATAATATCTGCAGAGGAAGTGAGGGGTTTTTTGTCTTTTAGTAAAATCTTTGTTGCTTGCAGCCTTTTTGAGATTCCACCTGTGCTGCTAGTTTGTTGTGAACTGTCTTGTAATAAATAAGTATTCGTAAAGAACAGAAGCCTGTTGACGTAGTCCTCCTAAATAATTGCTTCCATCTCAATGATCCAGACTCTCATGCTCCTGAAAGATTATTCTTTAAATAAAAAGTCTTGGATTGGGTAAGGAGAATGACTTACATTCCTGAATACTTAAGTACTTTGGAACTCGAAGTTTACAGTCTTCTTTGGTTTTGCCAATAGAGTACTAAAGCAGAAAAGGAAACACCAGTTGTGAAATCTTCTCCCAGTGCCCTTACAAAAACTAAGCTTCCAGTTACACCAGAAAGGAAAGCTTACTCTGAAGGACAGCCAAAAAGAGTAAGGTATGTATGGACAAAACCTGAGAAGAATGTGTCTGCGGCTGGGTAAAAGGGTGTGGGAGTAGAACCCAACCCCATAACCAAAACCTTTTTTACTATTGGGACATCTGTGTGGTGGAACAGGCTTCACAGGGAGCCTGTGCAGTCTCTGTCCTCAAAGGTTTTTGGGATGTAACTGGACAGCTTGCTCTGACCTCACGTCTGACCCTGACTGGAGCAACAGGTTGAACTAGAGACCATCTGAGTGTCTTCTGACCTGAATGATCCTATGATTCTGTGTTAGAGTAAGCAGCTGTGAAAAACAGACTTGCCAAAACCTCTTAGTGACTTTGTATTGTTCCATCTTCCATGCTTTTTCTTTTCAGTTGAGTTTCTAAGTTGTCTAACTATGATATGCTGTGGTAAATGAACTGGTATTGGCCATAGAATTTTGTGTATACTTTTTGTGTATTTGCCTTTTGGACACCCCGATTGACTATACAGTCAATTCTGAGAAAACCACAGTACTGCATGTCTTAAACTTGCTGTTCAGTCTTAAGTTAATTGTCAATTCTTTTACTGTGGGATGATGTGAACATGGCAGGAGAGTAAAATGTTTGGTTAAACTTGCAGTCTTTGATAAGACTCTTGGTCTCTGGTAAAGCATATGGGGGAAAAATTCAGACTGTAAAAGTGTGTATAAGTAAATTCCTGTATATTTGTGCCACAGTGATGCTTTTGTTATTCACTCTGGCTAAAATACCTTGCCTATAAAACTAAAGGTGAGAGAGTCGATGTTTTCTGGATCTTTCCATTTTTCCTGATTTATTCTCAGAAAACACACCTGTTACTTCAAGTATGCAATCAATATACACAGATCATACAGGTCAGAAATGTTAATATCTTAAATCCCTTTTTCAAATCAGACAAAAAAAGGTCATTCAAGGGGTGTATGCACCAGAAGACGTCTACGTTTTTCCCCTAACCAGAGTTGGGGAAACATGCACATTAAAGGTCCACTTGAGGAATAACTCCTGTACAACACACATGGTAAGTTTGACAGACTTCATTTTAAACAGATACTTGTAAGTCCTTTCAACTGCTCAGCTGCACTGTTTTTCACTCTTGACAAAGATTGCAATAATACATGTCTTAGTTTGCTAGTTCCAAAAGTCAATATTTGAAGAATTTTGATGTGTAATTTTTCTGTTTTGTCTGACTGAATAACTGAGTGTATTTGTAATATATTAATAGGAAAGTATGGTAGATCATAGTTTGTATAGGTTTATTATTATTCTGATTTACTGATTTTAGTTTTTAAATTCATGAAAATATTGAAGTAAGATTTTTTCCTTACTGTTCACAAATGTGGGCATTCTGTATTTTTAAACCCTGGATCTGTGTAAAGTTGTATTTGTAAGTGACCTGATTTATCTTACGCATATGATAAGTTGAATACGATGGGCTTAAATATAGTGCACTTTTAAGCATTTTGTATTAAATTACAGCTGAAATTTGTAAATCCCAGAGAGCCTTTCTACATCAGGCACTTGAAATACTCTCTAAGGTGAGTAATGCATATGCTAACATTCTCTCCTAACAAAAAAATTAACCAAGTAATTCAGTAAGATAAGTATCTTCTGTATATGTACAGTGCTAAAATGCACATATAAATATTCTGGATGCTTTCGTTTATGGTTACCAGTTTGGGGCAGGTTGTGAGGCTTTTTTGGTTGGGTTTTTGGTTGGTTTTTTTTGTTGTTTTTTTTTTTTGCTAAACTGTACTCTCTAATCTCTGTTCGAAGCAGAATGAGCCCACACAGTTATTTCTGCATCTGCCAATTTCTTCCCTGCAAATTGTTTCTAACAGTGCTGCTGCTTTTAATGTTCAGCCTAATGCTTCATGTAACCATTTGGCATGCTGTGCACAATCAAGTCATTCCTTCCATTTATACTTTCTGCACAACAGACCAAGCAAATTGCCTTCATCATGCTTCTGATTTGACAAACCTGCAGAGCTGCATCAAAGATTCTCTGCAAACACAAGGTTTCAGCAGCCACTGGAATTGTCTGGTCATACCCACTATTTCAGCATTTTACCTGCATAAAAGAAATTTTTAAGCTAGTGCTAGCAATCCCTGAAAATAAACCCAGTCATCTGTGGAGTTCATTACGACAAGTATGTGACAGTAGTATTAGTCATCTCTTCAAGAAGTTCAGCATCTCACATGCTCATCTGCAACAGTGGGATTGTCAGGAAGCAGAAATGCAACTGTTTCATTAGAAGTGGTACAGCATACATTCTCAGTGTTTAAACAGGTTCCCATTTTAAACACAGGAAAGCTAAGGGTATAGAGAGCAGAAATGTGAGCAAATTGTAAATGGAGTTAGATATTCTGCCTCCTAATCTGCTCCACATTTATCACAAAGACAGGGCTGTAGTGATGTTAGCCAGAAAATTCAAGGTGTTCTTAAGGCCACTTTTCAGTGCCAAGTGTTGTAACTCCTCTTAGGCTTGTGTTAGTGCTTCAATTTAAATTTTATCTTTTTATTAAATATTTCACATGAGATGGCAAAGAAAGGTTTTTTATAGGGGTAGTGACCAGTGACCAAATAAAGACAACTAGCTAGATCTGTCTGAGGCTGTAGAGCAGCAGACAAAAGACAGGGTGACTTGATTTAGTCATCTTTGACAAAAAAATAAGTAACTTCACTGGAATATCACTTTGATATTTCAAAAATACTTTTGAGGAATGCTGTAAAAGCCATTTGGCATATTTTCTGCAAGAGATTTTGAACTCCTACTGAATTTATCAAAAGTAGACTTAACAAGTTTAAAAGTCAGTCTACTTTTTTTTCCTAGTAACTTTGGCAGTTTTTTGTTTGGTTGTAAATACCAGCTTTTCCTATCTTTTAAAAAAATAATTTCTCTGAAGTCAACATAGTACTCTCCTGTTTATGAGCATAAAGCACAGAAGATTTGCTTGACTTGGATAGATGCTTTTTAAGAAGTGTTAAAAGTGTTTAAATGGCTTTTATTCGAGAATAGCATCAAGGAGAATATCAATAAAGCCACTGGTAACTGTTTCCTTCTAAACTTGGGCATCTTAGGAAGTAATGTTGAAAACTAATTGGATGATAAGACTCTTTGCATGAACTTGGAATATCAGTCTGTTAATAAGAGTATAAGAGTAGAAAGTACCATCTACATTCATGTTTTTTTCCCAAAAAAGTGTAATGTACTAAACATGGTCTATTGCATGCTCTTAATTTTGAGGGCCAAATTTAAAAGTAATCCTGTGTAATCAAGTTTTAAATCTAGATAAAGAAAGTAAAACTTTGTATCTTATATCAAGAGTCTTGTCCTTCATAATTTGGTGTAGTGGTTTTGCCAGTTCTTCAATTGGTTATTCCATCCCAAGTACCAGCACATAGCACTGCTGTGGAATTGTGTCTACAATTTACATCCAAAAGAGTTCTATTTGTTGACAGACTAGAATTTGTTTTTACTGCAAGGAGAATACTTTTAACAATATGACTCTTAAGTCATACAAACATATGAATTAAAAAACCAGCCAATTTCTGTTTCTAGAAGGACTACCAGGTTGCTATGCCTACTTAAAACTTGAAAACAAAAGTGTCCCAATTTTATTGCCTTCAGAAGCCATCTGATTACAGGGTAGTATATGTTCCAGATACTACTAAAAGGTTGAGTTGTTCCCTTCACTAATTATTTTTGTTTCCAGCAGCCACCCTTCTGGGTGTCAGTGGTCACTGTCCATTGATGAACCATCTGGTTACTGTGGCTTAAACTGGGCTAACTGCCCATTCTCTTCTTTTTCAACTTACTGCAGTGTTGTGTTTTGAGGATTAGAGGATTAGTTTGTCTGTGAAGCAGGCTTCAGACATTCCTAACTTTTCAGAAATACCACTTGAAACTGGTGCAGCAACCTGTAAAGGCCATATGCTATTCAGAGACTAACCGAGGTGCAGGCATAGTGGAAAGTTTGAAATAAAAGGGTTTTTTTAAGAGAAAAAGAGTTAACTGCAGCAGAATTCTACTTGTCCCGAAACTGTAGTTTGTGATTACTGTACTTGAGAAAAATCTTGCAGGTTGCTTAGTTTCTGAGAACATTTATGTTATGGAGTAGCCCAAAGAGCTGTTATATCTGGAGTCTGAACTTTCCAGTTTTGTTAGCCGAGAAAAGGAAAACAGCATCTTTCCCTTTGGGTTAGGAAGCAAGTGTGATGAGTCTTACCTCAATTGTGAGAAATCAGCTGACTGCTACAAAACAGACTACATAATGTCTGACTTACTCTGCTTTTAGGGAAGAGCAATAATGTGTTTAGCACACACCAAATGGACACCTGAATTTAGAGATCAAGAGGAATGTAGTATAGCTGTCATTTGCTCTGCCTCAGTGCCATTGAGGTCATATGGTACATATGCTGGAAATAAATATTTGACAGCCAGATGTGGCCATTTTTTTTTGAAAGAGCAATACCTAACTTACTGTTAAGTTTTTGATGTAGTGTAAGTTTGAGTATGGTCATATTGTTCTTTTTGAGTAAGTGTTATTTAATATATCAGGGAGCATACATATATTATTTTGGAGATGATACAGACTTCTTCACCTCTTCTGGCTTTCTACTGAATTTACTTTTACTTCTGTAAATTCTCAGGTGGTCTAGTTATATGCAGCTTCACACTCTATTCCTACTAAAATTTGTTTT
Organism: Promerops cafer; assembly: GCA_013398275.1. Taxonomy (NCBI): domain Eukaryota; kingdom Metazoa; phylum Chordata; class Aves; order Passeriformes; family Nectariniidae; genus Promerops; species Promerops cafer. The sequence continues at coordinate 798,300 of VZSE01010347.1, forward strand.
CTAACATAATGCATGTTACAGATTAAATAGTCGTACTGATGTCCTTCACTTTAAAAAATTGATTTTTTTTTTAAAATGAGCTGAGTAAATATCTTCAGCCTGTACATTGTAGATGGTTAAAAAGACAGACACTGCCAGATTTGTTACACAACACTTGGCAGTCGAGTATGAGACATGAAACTGATTCGGTATTCCTTTGGTGCACTGTTGATTGTAGCTCACTATGGTACAATTAGTACTTTATATTTGTATTCACCTGATGAAAAAAAATACAGTACCATCCCAGTCTTTATTCTAAATGTGTGTACTCTTACTTGATTGTTGGATGTTGTTAGAAAACATAAAATTGCTGGTGTGGTTACTTCACTAAGGATGACAGTAGCAAATGAGAATTGTGTGTAGGGCAGGTATTAGGATTTCAAATATAGGTAAGGGGTAGAGTAGAAGGGTAAAAGCACAGACTGATTAAAATAGGTTGGATTAGTGTAGAGAAAAGGACTATGAAAAGGTAGGAGCACAGTGAGAAAAAGTAGGAGAAATAAGCACATTCGAGAGGACTTTGGATAATACAATACACTGTTAAGGAAAGAAAATTGAAGGTACAATAAAAGCAAACAAAACTGTCTTTTCTTTTCCTACTAAGTGATGCTGTTCATAATTCCTTATTTCAGTATGGGCCTGTTACTGCTACCTGTTTCAGTGCTGGATATTTCTATTGGATGCCATGGAATCCAATAGACTGCCACTCAGAATTTTCAGCTATTGCTTGTACAGCTTATACTTTTTAATAATTCAGTGAAGGCTTTTGACAATTAACACAGACACCTGTTACTTTTGGTATGTTTTTATGTAATTCAAATAGAAGAGGAATTATGTAAAAACAGTGTAAAATTTCTAAAATGCTGTTTGAGGATGGACATACTGATTTACAATAATTTAGCAAAATATTTCTTAATGTGGAGGCATTTAGAAGTAATGAAAATTAGTAGCTTCAAATGCATGAATTTCAAAAAAGAGTTGGGAATTTTAGTGTACTTGTGTGATGTTTGAAGGGAAGAAATGTAGTAATTTTGCTCTAAATAAAGTTTATGCACTGTCAATATTGCCAAGAGGCAGACCAAGTTTACCAAGGGAAACTAGCAGCAATAAAGTATTGTATTACTTTGTATAATCAGAAGGAAAAAAGACCTTGAAGATCAAAGTCCTTCAGAAGAAAAGTAGATAATCAAATCTATAAAAATAAACTTGATCATCTGGTGCACATCCAGTATACCATTTTGGTGAAAATCCAAACTAGACAAGAATTTTTCTATCAGGTAGTATTTACTTGTTTATTAACAATGATTATGCCCACAATTGCCTTTTTAGATCCTGTCATTACATCACTGTGCCAGTCCAGTTCAAGCCAAAGGCAGAAGGAATGTTTGAAGATGTCTTCGTTGTGCTGACAACCAAATATGGCCCAATTAATATTCGGCTGTATGGTAAAGCTATTGCAAAAAAATAGAACAGTTTTCTAACTGTCTATAAGAATTTATAACAGTTCATACCATTTAAAATATTCAAAGATTTGCTACTACATTTCCATACTAATGTCCTACTTGTTTTGCCCTGTGATGCTGCTTTGATGAAAAGTCTTCTGTAAGATAAATTATGGTGCTTGTTTTACAAATCTGTTTTGATAGTAAAAACATTGAGAAATAACATTGTATGTTTTAAAGTTATTGTTTTATAATTTATGTTTCTGCACTTTTAAAGCAAATGGAAGTTTTGTATTTTTGCATTTATTAGAAATGGCTAGATACTGATATATTTTATTTTAAACATTGTAAATTCATAAATAAAATCTATTTGTAAACTAGATTCTACCTGATTTCTGTCTTAGACGATTCTTTGCTGTAGGTGAGAGATCAAGCTGCCTCCTCTTAGATAATGCTAAATTTCTGGGGGGCTGTGAGGGAACAGGGGGAGGCATTGCAGTCCAGAAGCTGACCTGTTAATGTCACATTTCCATGAGCTAATGCTGGGATCTGACAATCAGCCCCTACCTTTTTATACAGTCCAGTGGCAGGCATAAGCATTGTTTTTAACTCTAACAGTGTAAAAACAACGTAAATTTTAACATGAGCAGAAGTGCCTTCAGCCCTCCAGAATTGTGCATCTTACCCAGTATTCTGTCTCTGAAAGTCACACAAAGATGTTACTTTGAGAAATTATGTAAGCCTGGCTGCTTACTGGTTCAATTCCATTTCCTTAGTATCTGCCACCAGATGAATTAGGATGGGAGGTACAATCCCACCTATGCTTTTTTTTTTGCATTTTGCCTGTTTGTGAATTCACATGTTCACATTTTTTAACCCTTTTGACACTGTTTCCACAGCTCCACGTGTTAGCAAGCTCTGAAAGTTCACTGTATATTGTTTTAACAAAATTCATTTTTTCTGTGATAAACTGGATTATTTCTGATTTAATTGAGTACTCTCCAGTTCTTACATTGTAGGAGTCATTGAACAACAGTTCCACCATCCCCTTACCCTTTGTTGCCATGTCATAGAATCATAGAATATTTTGGGTTGGAAGGGAACTTTAGAGCTTGTCTTGTCCACCACCCCTGCCATAGACAGGAGTAACTTTAACTATACCAAGTTGTTCAGAGCCCAGTCCAATCTGACCTGAAATTTTGGTTCCATGGATAGGATGTCTTCCACTGCTCTGGACAACCTGTTCCCAGGATATAATTGGCTTTCTGGGCTCCAAGTGCACCTTACCAGCTCATGCACAGCCTCTCTCTCACCAGCACCCCCACTGGCAGGGCTGCTCTTGGTCTGTTCACTCCTGTGAATGTTGCTGGGGCTTGCCCCGACCCAGATGTGGCCCCTTGCTCTGGGTGTTGTTAAACCTCAAGGTGCCCACTTCTCGAGCTCGTCCAGGTCCCTCTGGATGGTGTCCCATCCTTCAGGTGTGTCAGCTGCACTGCTCAGCTTGGTGTCTGCAAACTTGCTGAGGGTGCATGCGATCCCTTCTTCTGTATCATTCATGAAGATACTAAATAACACTAATCCCAGTATGGACCCCTGAGGGACACCACTTGTCACTGGTGCCCATTGGGACTCTGAGCCATTGATCCCTACCCTCTGGATGCGACCATCCAACCAATTTTATAGCCAGTTAACAGTCCACCCATCAAATCCATCTCTCTCCAATTTAGGGAGAAGGATGTTGTGCAGGACTGTGTCAAAGGCTTTAAGGAGTCGAGATAGCACTTGTAAGCCTTCCCTTGTTCGCTGATGTAGTCACTCCATAGTAGAGGCCATCAGGGTAGGATGATTAATTACCAGGATAATCCTGGTTAGACAGGATTTCCCTTTGGTGAAGGGTGCTGCCTGTCTCAAGTCACCTCCCTGTCCTCCACATGTTTTAGCATAGCTTCTAGGAGGAGTTGTTCCATGATTTTCCCAGGCACAGATGTGAGGCTGATGGGTCAGTAGTTTCTGGGCTTCTCCTTTCTACCCTTTAAAAAAATGGGTGTAATGTTTCCCTTTTTTCAGTCACCTGGGACTTCACCATCATGACTTTTCAAATACCATGTTGTTTGTAGCCTTTGGCTCTGTCTTCTGTTTTATTTTTGTAGCATGGAGCTGTATGGCCAAAGTTGCTTTAAGACAGAAGTGCAGGTTTTTGACAGTGTTGTTCTGTCATAGCATATGCACCTTATTCCTTTCTTCAGGTTGGTAGGAGTGTGAGTGAAATTTTAGTAGGAGGTTGTTGGTTTAGCAGCATTTTCAAACAACTGAAATGTGAAAAAGCAGGGAGGAAAAACTTGAAGTACCCTCTGCATTGCCTTTGATAAATGCCATCAGTGTAAAAGGATACTAAAGCTGCTGTTTCTCAGCAGTCTGGAAACCAGGAAGGGCAGATTTATTAAAAGAAATTAAACTAGTGATGAGAAGTCTGGTCACCTCCTTATTCTCCCAGCAAGTTAAGTTCCTGTCTGTGAGATACTGTGACCGTGTTTCTTTTGCCCTATTCCTGCCAGATGTTCCATGTTTCCTTAATTGATTCCTGTGTACTTCTGAATCCAGAATTGGAAGAGAGGGAATCTTCTGCCTGCTGTCTTACCTCAACAGGCTTGGCTGCTTCATTTGAGAAAGACCTTAGTGTACAAAGCCTATGTCTGTTCAGTTTTAGAAGCACAAATTGGAAGTCTCTTCCAAAGCTGGAAAAAAGACTAAGCTGCCTTTGAATTACAATAAGAAGCCCTCACTTTGGATAATTAAGTATTTGGTGTAAATTCAGAATTGTCTTTCTGTTCTGTTCCTAGGCCTGCTGTCTGTGACTCTGTTCACGCTTCTGTTATGGGCTTTTCTTGAGTTCTTGAGATGAGAAGAATTGGGAAGAATGGTTATGCATTTTTTCCTGTTTTCTCCAGGGTTGGATGTATGGGAGGAGAAGGATGCAAAATGTGCTTCTGTGGATACTCTGCTGAACTATGCCTGTGTGCATAAATATGTAAATATATATGGGTGAAACACATTTAACTATGAGCAAATGACCTGTCCTCATTATCCAAGGGAATCCTGATTTGCAGGCGATGTGAATTATTTTGGTACCTGCTTGCAGCCCACTGTGCTTGTTTCACTCCTAATAATGACTTTCTTTGCAGTCACTTCAAACTGGTTCCATTCCTACTCCACAAAATGAAATTGCTTCCTTTCCCCATGGTTGCTTTATTTATATAATAAACTTTTGTAGTCAAGATGATCTTGCTTTGATTTGTCCAGTGCTTACTGTGAAGTCCTGATTTCTGTCTACTTCTTTTAGAGACACAGAAAAATGGAACAATTCTGTCCAGAATTTGATTTGATTAAGATTTTAAGCTGTAATACTTTTAATAAAGTAAGCAGAATTAACTTTAGATATAATTATTTTCTCATTTTGCTCTTTGACAGCTTTGAAACTTTTTTTCAATTTTCTCATGTTGTTGGCTGCAATCTTTTGTCTCAGACTGGCAAGATTGACTCAAGCGCCCCAAGCAGCAAACTTAAAAAAATCCCAAACAAACCTGAAACTATGTCTTTCTAATTACAGTCATGTTACTTACTGAGTTTTAGACCAGTCAGAGAGGAAAGTCAGAAATAAATTATTTTTAAAAATTCATTAAGTGTCTAGTACTGAGTATGTCTGTGTACCTGTTCAACATAATTGGGATATTAGTAATCATAATTATTCAAGAGCTTTGTAAAGTTTTCACATCACTGACTACAAATGGAGTTGTAATACATTCCGTACACGTGCTTCAGTGTGTTTTGGAATGGTTGCCCTGGCATCTGAAGCTAATTAGTGTTCAGAAAACCTTGTATAGGTGCATATCAAGGCCTGGCTGTCTAGAAGATTATTTTGATTATATAAAAGCTTAAAATGGTAAAGAGAATTTTGTGAGTGTTTTTGATACATAAAGTAAATTACTGAGGGCAGCCTTTTGAAACAGAATACTAAATACTCTGGGCATTTCTGTTGTAGGAATGTCTGATAGGTAAGATGCTGGTATATTCTTGCTCCTATGATTTGTGGAGGAGTTGGGGGTAACAAAGTTCACCATGAGGTTAGCAGGTATGTATCTTACGTATGTGAAGCATATTAGCTTGTTATATTGCAGCATCTTTGGAAATGAGAAAAGGCATTCTGGGAACAAAAGTCCTTGGAAGTGAGAGAGTGGGCAGGGGACATAAGACCAGTTGTCCCTGGTACTGTAATTGAGCATCCTGACTTTTAGTCACAGCTATCTTCATCTACCTTGTTTCAAAAAAACCTCCAGATAACAGAAGTTTGTGCCTTACTGCTTTCACTGTATAGCATAAATGAAGAATATGCATCTTTTTATCAGAATGTCAAATCACATATTTGGGTGAAGGATCCACCTGGCTGCCATGATGCCTCATATTCAGTGAGAAAGGTGACTGTTAATAATTTTTTAAGTGGTAGTGTTTGCATCAGACCAATTTTCTCCCCAAATTTGCCAGTTAAGTAGAATATTGTTTCTAGCTTACCATTTGAAAATTTGAACTGGCATTAACAGTAGAAAAAATTTTTCTCAATGTTCTTATAACAGTAATGATTTTTTGCCTTTAGAGCACTGCATCAGTTCACTCATATATCAAGTAACGTGGAATCTGCCTTACAGGTTCCTATGGAGTGGTAACTTCAAGTGAAGAATAAAGAGGTCTTGCAAGTGGAACATGGTGGATTAAAAAGAGGATTTTCCTTAGACATTTAATTAATTTGCTAAAACTGCTCCTGAAATCTTTTCAAACTTAAGGCAATGTGCTAAATCCTTACTAATAGCATAAACACCTAACTTGCAGCATAAGAAAGTTAAGATAGAAAATGAAAATTCTGCTTTCAATAACATACTGTTTGACCACAAAGCTTTCCTAAGCTTTATATTCCTAAGCATATCCCTCAATCCTGGATGTTTTATTTTTGCTGTATGATTGTTGGAGGACAGTCTTACATGAGCAGTTTTTAGATATAAAATTAGATGGATATAATGCACTTGGATTAATTTTCTGTAAATATTATCTGATCATCTTTGAAAACTGGATGCTTGGGTGGCACATTTTGGCTCTAGACATTACCTACATGAAAATGGTTTTGTTTTATTATTTTTCCACTTTCTCTCTGATTCTAGGAATGTGTAATTTCTAGAGTTGCTTAAAAGCTCAGAAAGATGCGTCTAAATTGTTTGTTCTGAATAATCAGCTTTATCCCTATTCTCAAAATTCTCATAGGTTTTTTTTTTTCCATGGAGGAAGAAGGTAGTCAGTGCTGACAAGCTGAAGCTTTTAAAGTGTAAATACTGCTTAAAACCATGGAATTTTAAAATATAAGACTCTTTATACAGCACTCTAATATTTTTCCTGATTAGAGTATTCATTACTTCCATTGTACTTGGCAATTATTTGTAACACAAATTCATGTCTTTATGGCTCAAAATGCAATTCTGAGACAGTTTGTCCTTGATTCCAGGGGCAGTTTGTTGTCTGGGAATGACATTTTCAGGTATGTCTCTCCTCACAGACTCTCATCTATAGCCACCTGCCTAAATCTGACAGTTGAGCACCAGCTGGGAGTTATGACCCGGAGAAGCAGAAAAGGGCTGGAGCGAGACAAAATGATCCATCAAGTCCTGCTTGTAAGTCAGGTCTCCAAACATGCATTTTCCACTCTATAAATTAAAAATTAAAATACTAATGGGTGTGCTTTTGTATTCATCCAACAATTGGTTCATTAGGTAGGTATGTACAAAGAGGCTCTGCTTGTCAATGCTGTTTGGCTCTAAAAGGAGGCAAAATCGGTAGGGGTTAGGCTGGTGGTGAAATGCCCCCACCCCTTTTACCTTCCTTCCATGTTTGTTCTGGGAGGCTGGCGGTAGGTAATACTCATCCTGCATAGAGCTGGTTTGCATTGTGAGTGTTCTGTCACCAGTCACAGCTGTCAGGTATGTCAGTCATGTCGTATTGTGGTGGTGTCAGAGACATAATCAGAGAGATTAGGTGGACACAAAGAGCTCTGAATGAGGTGGTAATTGCGTTCAGGGGGAAAAGAGAGTTAAAGAAAGAAACTTTCCTTTCTCACAAGATCCATTAAAGAGGTGACAGCTAATATATTAAAGCTGGAACAAGATAATTGTGGTAAGAATCTTTGTGTGTTCTCCCTAAAATGCAATGTGCTCACAATAAATATTCAAATGCTTATTTTGTGTTGTGAATACCAGATAACCATTTACAGTGAAATGCGACCTCTTTCAAAAAGTTTAAATTCATTGCCAAGAATGTTCTAGGAACAGTTATAAAACTCAAAAGGAATATTGGTGCTATACTGAATCACAAAAATGCCATCTTATGAAAGCTGCTTTGCAGGGATTTTCTTCAAATTGGTCTAGTGGAAAAGAAATACCAAGATGCCAGCCATGGGCTGTGCTCTTCCAGACTTTGCTCTCTTTCAGTAGTACTTCCATAGTACCTCTCCCCCTCCTCTCTCTCACTTTTTTTTTTAACAGACTACTTGAGTATCTGTTGACATTACACTTTTGCTGTGTTGATGCCATGCTTCAGAATTGCTACTTACCCTTAAGATCCAGGGAGAAATTTCCCCTTCCCCTTCCCCTTCCCCTTTC
>VZSE01010347.1:806541-824124 GCA_013398275.1 Promerops cafer
TTCCCTTCCCCTTCCCCTTCCCCTTCCCTCTCTACCTTCTTTTGAAACACTGAAGGTTGCTACAAGGGTACACATAAGGTATATACTGGAACTTCCTTTTAAGCATCTTTTAAGCACCTTGTCAGTGTGTTTTGCTTCCTGTCCCTACATTTGCAGTCAGGACCTCTGTCCCCTCCAAATAGGCACGGATAAATGTTTTGGCATCCTCTTCAAGGTTTGAACATTCTCCATTGTGCCTCTGGAAGCTCTTAAAACCTCAGCTAGTGTAAGGACTTTGGAAACTGCTGATCTTTACTTTCTCGTATTCTTGTGCAAGGGCTCATATATTACAGATTTTAGTCATTTGGTGTGGGCTAATGGATTCCAAGCCAAATAAGAAAAAAAATACAGCTTTTGGTGTATTATATATTAGCAGAAGCGTTGTTACACAGACGTTCCCAAGTTAGGAATGAATTCCATGGCTGGTTGTGATTGTGGGAAAATAAGCTTCTATGACCAACCCCATGTTCTTTATGACCCTAGTGAACAGTGACATTGATTTCCTGGCACTGCACAGCTGCTGTTGTGTTGAATGTTTAATCTGAAATCAACAGGACTGTTGAGTATTCTATATTATCAATGAATATAAAATTTATAAGTAATGAATATAAAAGCTAAAAGCAACCACTAGTGGAAAAATCAGTCCCACAACAAATTTAAATAGTATCAAACATCCTCCACTGTACTGCTTGCCATCAGAAAACATGAAAAGCAGTTTCATTTCTGTCCATTAACTTCTTGGAATCTTGCTAGAGTTTCTGTGTTGACTGAAGTAAAAACGCAATCTGGCAATCTTTGCTCACAGAACTTTCAGAGCCTTCAAATATATATACATATTATATATGTACAGAAAGAAGCAAATACTGTATTAGATTGAATATTATATTATATTGTATTATATTATGTGATAGATTTTCATGTCTCCCTTGCCATTCAAACCAACATTTTTCCATTTTCTTTTGCAGCACCAAGTCCTAATAAACCTTACAATACAAAATAGAGAGAGAACGGTATGAGTCATGAAATCTTCTTTGACTGATTCTTCATATAAATGAAAGTAGTTTCTCTTTTCTCATGGTATTTATGGTGGTTTTCCAAGCCTTCTTTTCTTGCTGGCTGTTCTGATTGATAGTGAAGTGGGTTGAGAAGAGTCACCTCCAAAGACAGAAAGATTTGACGTATGTCGATTGTAGCTGTCCTGCAAGTGCTTTTCGGATAGTTGAGCCACCATGTGTTGGTATAATGGATTGATCAGTTTGATTCTCTTGATACAGGTAAATCACTTTCATGCAGGTTAATTTAGGCTGTGTTTACAGAGGTTTTTCTGATCCCTTTTTCAGGCTCCTGTATGTGTTTTCAATTGAAATTTGGGGTATTTCAAAGAAACAATACCTTAAAACCTTTAGAGAATGAAAACCCATTCCTCCCTATTTACAGAATGTTTTTTTTTTCTTTCAAGCTGGAAGCCTACAAAATAAGTCTTAGGTTTTCCTCATAATCCTTTATGAGTTTTAAATCTGCTTCATAAGTTGGCAATTTTAAATGGTTCCTGGTGAGTACAGCCCTGGTGAGCTTCAAAACCACACACAGTTTCAATGAAGCTGTGTGAACCTGCTTCAGAATCTCTGCAAGTTTTCCAAGCTTTTATGCTCTCGTATGGTTTACAGACAAAAACCTACAGGGGTCCCATTTAAAGCCTCCTAGCAGCTAAAAGATAGAGAAAAAATGGCTTTTAAAAAACCTGAAGTACCCTCTTATGAGTGCATTAAAAGCAATTTTATTTGCTTTCCACTTTCAAAATGCTTCAAGCTGCCAAAGACGCGATGTTAGAAAATGACTCATGAGTACTAGAGAGAAATAGTCTTTGAAAGTTGGTTCATAGTAAAGGATGATAGCTAGGCAAGTGGAATTTCTGTATTCAGAAAGAAGTATCTTGTGTCCTCATATTGCAGATTTTTTCTTTTCTGTCTCAGTAATCTGTTCTTCAGTGGTTCTTCACCTTTGTCTTACAGGTTTTCAGCAATTGTGTGAGAATCAGCTCAGAGCTTCAGTTTGTTCCTGCTATCTATAAATGTTTGGAGACCAGGACCTCCACAGAAAGGGAAGGCAATGCCAAAACAATGAAGGCTTGTAATTTAACCCACCTTTCAGGTAAATCATGATGTGTCACCCTGTGGATTGTCTGACAGTCTGTATTGTAGGTTTTAGGAAATTATAGTATTGCATTGTGGGTGTTACATTTTCTTTGCAGTGTTTGGTACTGGAGTGGTTTCTTGATTTATTTTCTCTACAGGAAACACTGAGCACAAAGGCAAAGTATTAAAATATCCTCCTCATTTTGATATTGCTACAGTTTCTCACAATTTTCTCTCTCTTTCTCTTCCAGTGTAAATAAAGACAACAGTGTGAAGTAAATTTCAAAAATTCAAGAATATTTGGACCTTGTGTTCTGTTCCAAGCCTCTCTTGAACAAATATGCTTTCCTTTCTAAATTGTATTGCTGAGTGTTAGGGAAAGAAATTGTTAGGAAAGATTCATTTAATGAAATCTAGAGATGACAAAACAAACTTTAGTGAACTGTTTAAGTTCATTTTCTAATGGTTTAAACAGATGTTACCTCTAAGAAGCTCTCACAAATTCATGCTTCTTGAAGGCTTACCTTACATACATCATGGTCGTGTAAATGTGGCATATTTAGTATGAATAACCATGGAGGAAAAGGACTAACAGCATTAACTTTTAATGGTTTTAGTTTTAAATTTTAAAACCATGTATTTACCAGCCCCTTAGCTTTTTCTCTAGGGAGTCAAAAAGAAGAAAGGAAAATTTTGATGCACTTGGTTGTTGACAATAGCTGAAAATTTAATAAATATTACAAGAATTAAAAAACTAAAAGAATTCAATGAAAGTACGGAAGTGGTAGTAGAAAGTGTCTGAGCTGTAATGTCCTTGTGACAAAACAGAAAGCAAGATGTGTGTGAACAGGATGTGAGCATAACCTGAGATCATGAAACAAAGATTCTTACCTGGTTTTAACTGTGAAAACACAACCGTGAGCCTAAAACTTACATCTGGAAATAATGCTGACTTACAGACTAGCAACCCATTGTGTAGTTGAGTACTAATTGAATAGGTTTGGCATTTTTAGAAATCAAGTAAATTAGATGATGGAATGAAATTTTGAAAGCACTTGCATACCTAGAGCAACAGTTGGTGCTTAATCTCACCGTTTACTTGTATAAACCATTTAATGCAGGCAAATTTTTGATTCCCCAAAACTCATTTGCTGCTCCTTCACAACTGCATAGCTTTTTCTGGGGTCAGTCAATCCATGTTAGGCAGCTGGTGTATGTTAGGAAGTTATTTCAAAGCCTCTTGCATATGCTGTCTATTTCTTGCATAGGCTCTATGGTTTCTGTGTACCCCTCTATGTTGTGATCACCCCTGGAGTCCTCAGAGGAATTACTGCCAAAGCTACAGGCATCCCTGTGTGGCCTGTATGGAACTAGTCTGGTAGGCTTTTCAGTACTGCTGCCAACACAAAAAGATATTTGAATTTAAAAAAAATCCCCTCCAAACTCCAAACAAACAGGACCCTCCCCTAGAAGAGTTGAGGCTTCCCAGAACTGCTATAGCAATACAGGATTACTCACAAGAATAATCACTAGCATCACCAGACATGAAAACAGCTGTGCTGCAGTATGATGTTACCCTCTTAGGAAGGGTCTAGGTGAGATTCTCCTGCACCACTTCAGTAAGGAGGTCATCCTGGGGGCTTTTTTATGGCACGGAGTTCCTTATCCACTCTTTTGTATAAAGATGAAATTAATATTATGTCTTTGCAAAAGCATATATGAGTGTAGAATGAAAGAGATATTTGTATATAAACATGGAACTTGCATTTGTAACATGAAAAATGAAACAGCTTTTTTTTTTTTGGTGGGGTATAGAATGAGAAAAATAGAAAAATGTTGATTCATTGAAGTTGAGCAAATTGACAGGTCATTAAAAAAAAGATTTTGGGAAGAGACTTTGTATACTTTAACACATGGCTGTGCAGAAGGAGTGTTGTTGGTGGATTAAGTAGAAGATGTTAGCTTTAGCTACACAGATGAGAACTACATTTTCTTTATTCTAGCAATGTATAGGAAATAAGCTGTGTTTTACAAGACAAAACTGTAGTTTAATGAAGTTGTGGGCAGAAGTTTCTGCCTGGATCTTGCTATGTTTTCAGAAGAGGTAACTGCCCCTCAGCTGTTTGTCAGCATATTTTCAGCTGGTGGTTATCATCATCTCAGACCTGTTCGTTGTGCATGTTGTCATTTCCTAACTTGTCTGTCAAAATGAGTTAGGTTGAAAAGACTTTTTTTTTTTTTTTTTTTTTTTTAAAGTCAACTTCGTTCTCTTTGAAGGCAACAGATTGTGGAACATTTGTAATAAGAGCCCCTCCAGCAGATAATCTCAAGCAGAAGGGTGATGACAGGCGGCTGGAGGTTGTAACCTCTTCTGAGCTGGAGGAGTTTCTTGTGATAAATTAGTTATTCCAAAACTTGGGTGGAAGCAAGCATATCTGCTGCAGGGGTGGGGTCTTGTAGACACCCCTCACCCTGCAAAAGCTGCTTCTGACACTTCCACAGCCAGGAGCCACCCATGCTGCTGATCTGCTCCCTTCTACAGGCATGTGACTTAGAGCAGGGTGTCAGTATTTAGAGCCTGTTCGAGTCAGAAAGACATGCTGGAGTGGAAAGCAGGCCAGCTTGGAACACTGATGCTGAGTATGAGGATGCCTTTGTCAGCTTGACTGAGGACCAGCCCACCTACAGGTGCCATTCTTTGATGAAATTGGGTTGAAATCCAGATGCTCTCATCCTATAACTGCACAGAATGGGGAACAGCTGCTGCAGGAGCAACAGCAGAGACTGGGGGGGTCTGTCAGTGCCCTGGAGTACACTGCAGTTCTGAAAGCCTTCTTTCTCAGGAATCCAATTCATATATGCTGAAATGTTAACATGAAGGTTGTCCTAAGATGCTTTTGAGTTAATGTGGTAATGTGGGAGTTGCTAAAGCATTTGTTCATTGAGATGCATGAGTTGAGAACTTATTAGTGTGGGAGGCCATACTTCCTCTCTGCAGAGGAAGAACTCCACAGTGCTCAGCCTATTTAATATATCTCAGGATATGAAACTTCATAAATAATGATATTTAAGGAGGCAATTTATGGTTCCTCTTGCCAAGAATTTGCCTTACTTGTTTATCTGGGGATAGGATGAGGTCTGTTTTCTATGTTAATATGACAGGTCTAATCTCTAGCAGGTCAGACTGATATATGGTCTCTCAAATGGATCTTCATGTTGAAGATGAAGATGTATTTGTCCTCAGTCCCAAAATCCAAGAGGTCATGGTCAAAAGCAGATAGAACAGCCATACATGTGGAATCAGACACAAACTCTGAAACAAAACAGGCAAACTGGATATTTTGAGTGAAATCCAAGTAGCAGTGATGTCAGTGCAAGGGTGGAACTGCAATCCTAGGGCCATGAGAGGATGAGCTGGAGGAAAGGTGAAAAGTCTGTTGACCTGTTCTGGCATGGTGTCAATGTGCACCACTCTATCCAACTGGGAGAAGTAGAAGGACCTATAGTGGAGATGGTTTTCCTTGGTCTTGCCTTCTGTAGTGCTCAGAGTACTGTAGTGCTCAGGTCTAATCTTGTAACTCCACATTCCTGAATTTGTGGCTTTAATCACCATAAAAATACGCTGTTCTTGAGGACTTTGGTCTTCCTAGTGGGACGTAGAGAACATCCTGTCTTGCTTAATGCAGCATTCTTGCATCCAAATCACAGAATTACAGAATCACTAGGTTAGAAGAGACCTTCAAGATCATCGAGTCCAACCCCTGCCCTAACACCTCAACTAACCCATGGCACCGAGTGCTAGATCCAATCCTTTTTTAAACACATCCAGGGATGGTGACTCCACCACCTCCCCGGATCAGTACTGCTATTTCAGCATCAAGCTTCTGTAATTGCCAGTCTCAATAGATTGAAACTCTCAAAGCACTGAAGGGTAACACCGTTTCTATTGTAGCTGACTCTTGCAATGTTTGTTTTAGAAACTACTCAAGTACTGTGTCAGTTCAAGAGTCAGTGTTAAGTTGCTGAGACTACTCACTGAGATGCATCTGAAAGAAAGGATTTTTCTTTCATACAGCTATTGTGTCTGATCACCTTTTATTCACTTTGTTTAGAACTCTGGAAGGAAGAGTGATTTGAAAAAAAACCTGTAGCTCAAAATCTGTATTGAGTGGTACTCTCTATTACAACAAAGAAATTTATTTATTGTATGACCACAATGTTTTCTTCTAAAAAAAAAACAAACCCCAAACTATAATAATATTTTCTTTGTCCTTGCTGTGACTTACAAATCTAAATATTTTTTAACCAGAAACCTGCAATTAATTGAACAGCTACATCAAGTATGTCTTGCAGAACTTAAAGAGGACCATGCAGCAGAAAATACCAACACCAACCATTAATGTAAATGGGTGTTCCTGAAGGTGCAATGGACTGTTCCTGACTAAAAGATGTCTTTAATCCCTTTCTGAAATGGAAGTTTGCAATGCAGCTGAGGGCCAACTGATCGTAAAAGGCTTATTATGAGGCTGAGACATTGTTGGGTCTGGATACTCTTTGAATGGCATCTCGATGTCAGCCTAGCCCCATGCTGATTTTGCTTTCTTTCTCACTCTTAGGGAATAGCTAAATGACACATATTCTTCTTCCTGCTGATGAGGTAAATTGTAAACATCTCTCTAGACTCTCAAATTCACCTGCTAGAGTGATCTGCCTCAGCTGTGGCAATGCAAAGTTTCTTTTCATGCAATTAATGGGACAATTATATCAGAATGATGAGATCATGCTTTTTGCTGAAAAGAATAGGGATCTTTCATGAACAAAGAGAGCTTTATTTACATCTTTACAAATAAAGCACCATTTTATTCAGTGAAAGTGGGTGACTGCTACAATTTGGGTAGGCACAGCATGGCATGAAGGTGAGCTAACTCCACAGAGTGGTAGGTAGAGCTTTGGTGTGGCTGTCTCAAAACAAAATAAGCAGTATTTTGGGCTTTTTTCCCTGCTTGCACTGACTAGTAGACTAGTGTGCAGAGAGTTCTGGTATTGCCTAAGTAAACCTAAGACTGTTGAAAGGAATTTCATTTCTTTGCTAAATAAATGTAGAGAATCCATCTTGGTCTTTTCAAGACTTTTCATGTAGGTAGATTTTGTGCATGTAAATCAAGGAGTAGCTGTGGACAGTTCTGTACTCTGGGGGAACTACTGTGACTCATAATTTGATCCCAAGTTAGGAGCCATATCCAAGCAGAAATGTGGAAAGTATTTTCATTCTTGATTCTTTAGACTTACATATTTGTACAAGAGAAACCCCATTGACACTGCTAAGAGAAATACATGAATCTGAGATATTTTTACAGTTCCTTCTTTAAGCTGCAGAGCATATTTTTTCTTTTAAAAACTCATTCAGTGAAAACTAATTTTAGTCTGACTTTTGACACTGTTCTAAATGACATCTGGATTTCATATAAAATCATATGTCTAGTATAAAGCTAAGACTGCCCACTGACAAATAAATTCCTATGCTCATGTAATTCTCATTAGGAACAGACAAATCACAGCTATGCTGACTCCAGAGTGGTTTTGGTTTTATTTCTGGTAGCAGACGTGATTCTGAGGCCTCTTTAAATGCATTCAGCATCTAGCCTGTGCCTGGATCACTGCAGTTAACTGCCAAGTAGAGCCTGTACCAGTTAATAGAAGAACTTGTGGATGGAGAGAAGTCTCCTTGATATTGCTCCAGTTTTCACCATATGGGTGAGTGGTTTGTGGAACCAGAGAGGCCCAGTAGGTGAGAGGGTGACTTGGAGCCCCTTCCAGCAGCAGCTGGGCAGCCTCTGGCTGCGTGCCCCACGCAACTGTTCAAGCGGCCCAGGCACCGGTGTTCCCTGCCAAGATTTCCATGCTGCTGTTGGGCTGCGGTGCCAGGAATGGGGTTGAACAGAACAATATCTTCTTTGCTCTGCTGCCTTGCCCCCAGCAGAAGGGCAGATATTTGGAGGGAGAAAGGGCTTGGAGATAACATTGTGCCTGTTTGCCCGGGGAGGCTCTGAGGTCTCTGCGTGGCTCTGCTGCATGGGGTGTAATTTAAGTTGTGCTGTTGCTCATCTTTCATGCTTTCAGAGTAACAAACTGAGTACAGCAGAGAAATAAATAAATAGCACTGTAAAAGCTATAAAGATTAAACAAATAAACCTTACATAATTAGTTCTAAAACCTGAGAGCAGGAACAGGCTTTATTGTCTTAGAGTTGTTGAGTTTTGAAGTTTGGGATAGTTATGTGCTAAATGTGAATGTGAATGGCATAGCCACAAATAAACCATAAGCAGGTATTTATGTGTTTGCACAATGGTGAAAAGTCTCAAGTTTGAAGAACAACAACATTATTTCACACATTTTCAACTTGCCAGAAAGACATAGGTTGAAAAAGTGAAATTTTCTGCCAACAAGGTAACTTTAATTGGCATAAGCTCCAGGTGTAGCTGTATTTTATCAAAATGTTGCCAGACTGTCTGATATAATGTAAGTGCACGTATATCGAGAGTATACATACATGAATAACCTGCTCGGTCTCTAACTCCTCATTCTAAGGAAATTGCTCCAAGTCAGCTGTTTTGCATTAACTGCCTGCATGCAAATTGTTATTGTCAGGTCAGTATGAGCCAATTCCAAGGCATTTATTTTCTTGGTTAAGGACCAACTTCTTTTGCATGTGCTGCTAGGGCATAGTATACATTTTATAGAAAACAACTGAAGATTAACTGATTTATAGTAAATTTGACATCCTAGCTTAACTCTGGACAATTCCTTCATGAATTCCTACTGTTAGAGTGTAGTGTAGTCAATACGATGCTGAACAAGAGCACGATGTTAATCTGCACAAGTGAGGCAAAGTTTCTACCAAGGGGAACTTCTTTCCATATGTGTTGCTGATTCATCCTTTAAGCAGCTTCCATTCTATGCAATGAAGGTCAAACTACTCTAGAAATGGTAACATAATAATAGAAAATAAACAAAGGTAGAGGTTAATTTCACAGTGTAATTCGACTCATAGTTCTGCAAATGTTAATATTATATCAGAAGAATTTCCAAAGCTGCACTACTCTGGAACAGGATTTTTTTTTTTTCAGTGTTAGGATTACAATCCATTATGTCACTTAAAATTTAAAAAACCCTCCAAAACTCTAGTATATGGCATCACTGCCAGGAAAACTGGTTCACTTGTGAAAGTCTGTATTACATAGTGTATAATCTGTACCATTTCTAATCAGTTGCAGAAGATTATCCTGGAACATGATAGTTTCCCACTCCATAGATTTGAGGGAGAAATACAGGGGGGTGTCATGCATCTCATTATGTTAAACATCTGAATTGAGGTATTATTTTCACAACATGACAGGGCACATCTCAGTACTTCTACCAGTCACTTGAGACATGTATGTATGACCTGTTAGGATGGTACCTAGAAAGACAAAATAGAGCTTTGAAGTAAGATTTTAAGATGTAGAAACTCTTTTTTCCTTTCACATGTTCTGAATATTTTTTCCCAGTAGTGTCTTGTTTGAAGTAATTCAGCTGACAGTGAAGAATGCTGAAAATGGTGGCCCAAGGAGTAAACAGTATGTTAAAGGAAAAACATGTAAGAATCTGTAGCTTTTATGTATTTTGCACGTCTACAGCTTGTTAAACCGATGCTAAAATAACTGAGAAAGTGCCTTTTTAATACCTTATTTTGTATTGGCCCCTGTTCTTGGTGTCTGCATGGTATGTTAGCATCTGTAGGTAACCTGCCAATAAATGGGTGGCTAAGCAAGTATCTGAGAGAAGACACAGCAAGTTATTGGAGGAACTCCTTTCAATGAAGTCCTACAGACCTGAGCATTAGGGAACAGTTTGTCTTTTTGCAAGCAGTTTGAGATCTAGTGGTTGGAGTTTGAATGCAAGAATGAATTCTGCCACCCAGCCCTCTCTGTAGTTGTTTTCTTGTCTACAGAATAGGAATAATGCTTGTGTACACCTGGGTTGGTGAGATTGAACTGATTAGTGACAACAAAATGCTTGGAGAGCCTTTAATGGAAGGCATTAAACATCTGCATGCTATGCAGATTTTCAATATTAAAAATATATTGTAGGTGATATGCAAAAACAGTGGGGAAGATAAAAAAAAGTCACTGGGATTCATTTAACAAGAAAGAGCACAGAGAACAATTCCTAAGATCCCTTTGGGAGGAGTTACCTAGAAGGCAATAATATAACATTCTAATTTGCAGTATTTCTGTAATCAGTTATGAAAACATTTTTCCAGACATGAAAAAATGCATTTGCTTAGAGCAGCAGATGAAGCAAAGCAGGGATGTGCTCAGCAGCAGGTTCCACTTGTGCTTGTCATGGACAATATGGATATCTGATTCAGTGGTCAGCGTTAGCCTGGGGTCCCTGAAGGCGATGTTCCTATTAGGCATGAAAAATACTCATCTACTATTCTATATGACAATATATGCAATTTGATTACTGTCCTCTGTCCAACCTATTTGCTTTAATTTAGTTGTCTTCTCTGATGGTAAAACCTTCAGATTTTTCAGTGCTGCATTAATGCAAAGGCTTTAATTGAAAAGAAGTCCAAGAGCAGAGGCAAAAAAAAACAAAAACAAAAACAAACCAAATAAAGAGAAAAGGAGGAGTTGTAGTAAGTGGACACTGAGAAGTTCTCAGAGCTCTGCAGCTTTATCTTTTGGGAGAGTTGAAGGGCAGAACCAGAAGAACTTTATTGGAAGGGTAAGGCTCTTAAATGAAAGTAGTTATATTTTAAAGTTTAAGCATTAACCAGATGGCTCTGTACTGTACCAGGGAAACAGCGAAAAAGGTCCCTATTTCCAAAAATGAGGGATTTTTTGAGTGCTTAGATAGAAAGATAGAAATATTCTAAGAAGACCTGAAGAAGAAGAAGAATGGAGTGGCTGTTGAACATATGTGGATGTGTCCAGTTATTGGGAAGGTTATGAAAGGTAGGAAGATGGGCAGCTGAATAGGAGTTATTATATTAGTGAACATAAAACCAGAAGGTTATAGATTGTAGTACTGATTCTACCATTACAGTTAAACATAAGATGATGATGCTGTTCTTGGTTATCAGTTCCATTATACATTCCTGTCATACAATATCCCTTTCTTCATGCAAGATTTTCCAAGGTTTTGGAGTTTCTGGGTCATGGCTTCATTTGATGTAGTAGGTGGGCAACAAATTGTTTATTGAATATTTTTCTGTAGGTTTTCTCTATGTGTGTGTGTGTGTGTGTGTGTGTGTGTGTGTGTGTAAAATGAGTCTGATAATTTCTATTCTATTGATGTCAGTGGGATTTCTGATGGGAACCTGAAAAGAGGATCTTTTCCAACAATATTTGTCAATTCTTTTATTTACAAGTGCTTTGCAAACTAATTACTTACCTCACAACTGAGATAAGCCAGTACAGTAGAACTGGTAGCTAAGAAAGTAATTCTGGAAATGTTTTTGGAGAAAAAAAGGGGGTTTTGGTAGTACATTAAATCAAAAAGTGTAGAATTACAAGCAGTGAATAGTTGCTTTGTGATCAGTAGACAGAATGCCATAGAATAAACCAGGAGAATTTGGATCAGTTCCCAATTATGCCTGTTCTCACAGTACATTCTTAAAGCAAATCATATTTCTAACTTAAATACTGCATCTATATCATGGAAAATTGAGACTTGTCCTCCAACACAAATCAATCTGAGACTTGAGAAATATATTAAAAATATATTTGGGAAATGGTATTATAAACAAAAATCTTGTACCTTTCATGTGGCAAAGACTTTATTTTGCGAAGCTGAAAACATACCTATTTGTAAATCGTAAATTCACTACAAGAGAGTACATCCTGTAGAACATCCAGGTTAAGACCTGAATTAGATTCTTATTTGATGATCAAATATTGTCTAATTGCTACATATATTACTGACTCTGTATAATAAGATGTAGCCCAGCCCCTCTTACACAGGGCATGTAATTTCTCTGTTTATTATGGTAATGTACATGGTTTTATCTTATGAGACACAATTTGATTCCAGCCCCTTTTGCTTTGTTCCTTGCAGAGAGTTTTGGCACCATAGCTTTCTTGGCTGATTTATCAGAAGCTGAAGGTAGACCTGGCAACCTGATCTGTACTCCCTCGTTGTGAAATTTTTTTTTTAGGCCTCCTTTTAGGAAAAAGAGGGTGGTGTTGCTGCTGTTACAATTTGGAGAGTCTTGAGGTGCTTCTGATATTCATAGTGCTCACTAAGTTTACAGTCTGACATTACATTTTATTTAGCATGAAAACCTCTTCTATTTATGTCCATCATGATAAGAAAACCAAAACATCTGTTAAGATATGTGGGATTATCTAAAACTGAGATTGACATCTAGTGATGGGGTCTGCAGGTGTGTGGGTGGAATTGGCAGATGAACAGTGCATTGCAGAACGAGCATGTGTGTGTGTGCAGGAACAACAAACGAGCTGGAGTCTAATTTCAGTGAATGACTAGAACAGGCAGAGAATTTTCTACAACAGGAAAATATTATATGTAATCTTTCTTGTGCTGCCATCCTTACATACATTTTCCCCCTGTCATTGCTTTCATACCTACCACCTACTTAACAAGGCATACAAGGTGGACGGTGCACTCACTGGAGTGACCCAATTTCACACCACTGTGATGTGCTGGAAATACAGTCTGGGTTCTGTGTCTGGTCAAGGGGCCATCTGCACACATCTGCTGGGGCACTGAGGTGTGTGTCAAGGCCTTGCACCTCACTGAGGCCCAGTGCAGACTGAGGCCTCCATCCCTCTTCAACTGAAACATTAGAATTTGAATTAAGATCTTGAGCCATTTTGGAAAATTTCAGAGTCTTTTCCTATAATATTTATCAGACCTTTTTCCTTCAAAATGGCCAAAACCATAATGGCAAGCCTGTGGCATGTTTTTTTGTATGTTACTGATTTTTAAAATTCTGAAGAGATTTGATTGCTTGGTGTACTCTGGTTCATCTAATCAGGAAGGAGAGTGGAAGCCCTTGGAATGAATGACCTTTTTGGGAATCATCCAAAAGAATATAACTTCCTGGCTTTAGTGAGAGAGAATTGTCATGTTTTTCTCTGTTGTAATGCTTCCCTCACTAGACTCTGCCATGATAACAAACCACCAAAAAACCACCAAACTCCCAAAACCAAACCCTGCCCCCTGCTCTAGAGGCTAGATTGAGTGGGGATTTTTGGAAGCCAGGATATTGAAGGTGTTTCTGTCCTGTGTACTGCAGGGTTCCAGTAAGGCTGCAGTCTTTTTTTTTTTTTTGCAAAAGACCCCCAGGTTTAGAATTATGAGCAGTGCTTATCTGCTTGTGGTGGACAACTGGGAGAGGAATCTGGATGATCTGCAACAAACCCTACCAAATACTCTTCTGACTAGTTTTAGGGGGTTTTTTTGTAGCATGCTTTTTTTGTGTAGTTTAGCAAGGCTGGTTTATGACATGCCCATATGTTATTTAGCTGTGTTCTTACTGTGGTTTGAGTGTTTTTAATTTCTTCCTCCTTGTTCTCTCAGCATAACAGATAATAGGAATCAGCAATACTTGAAATACACTGATCTGTGGCTTCCTGGTGGGAAACAAGATGAGTCACCAGTAACTAAAACCAACAGCCTTTATGTCCCTGGATTCAAATTTGTTCTTCTCAGTATAATTGTTCAAATACTTGCTTTCTCCACTGACTTCCTCCCTTGCAGTGCAGCACGTCTTGTAGACTGCCAGACTGGGAAGGAAGAAGTGAAAGCAGTTACAGCACATGTAACAAGCCCAGAAAAGGGGCCCACCAGGGATGGATGTGGACACTCAGACCTAAGTGCTTCACCAGACTCTGTATCTCCTACCATATCTAGTAGCACGATTGGGCCAAGTATTTACTATAGAATAGCAGAGATTCTGTCTGCCAGGTTTCCTTGGTTCTTCCACTGGAGTTCTGGACACGGCAGGGGTAAGTGGTGCTTCTGTTGTTAAGCTACACCCTGAGGAGCACAGCACCTTGCTGTCTGCCAGTAACATTGAAGTCACTTTTACTATCAGAGGAACAATAAAGCAGTAAAAAACCCCCCAAAACCCCCTAACAGTCCAAATATTAACTACACCACTGCTATGTTTAGAGAGGAAGATAAAGAAAAAAGTGAAAATCATACACAGATCTGCCTACACCTTAAATCACTTATAAGAATTTTCACTTTTTTATCCAGGAAACAGGATGTCTGTGCAGCCTTATGGATATAAGAACCCAGTATCATGATACTGTGAGTATGTCTTTCACTGAAGAGATGTTGGAGTTTTCATTTTTCATTTTTTAAGATAAGTTTCTTCATATCACCGAGCTCTCCCTGGGATTCTCTTTACAGTGAAACCTCTACACAGCTCCAAGTTCTCCTATGATTTATAACTTTGTCAGGGAAAAAATGTTAACACTCCTCTTTTACTGTCTCTCTGAGCTTCAGCAATATTGACATTCTTCAGACACGTTTAAGTGGAGCAAGACACTGAACAGAACTTTAAATGGAAATTTTGGTGATTAAAAGGTAAAGGAATTTGTATACCTGAGGAGATGTCCTCTGGCAGGTGCCAGTATGTTAGGTTGTAGGTTCTCTCTTCCAGAGACATCTTGGATAGGAACAAGAGTATCAGCAGCATAGAGTGTTCTTGGCATTTCACTTTCCAGACGTGCATCCATCACAATGCTTTCTGAGCATGTCTATGCATTTTCATTGGTTTTTGCTGTCCTCCTCCTCCTGCGTGCCCAAAATATCCCAAATTGCTGCCAGGCGAATATTTTCACTCAAGAGGTATTGTATAGAAATAATTTGTAACTTGGTAGGTGATTCTGTCTTGCTTTACAAGGTTTTTTTCTGGGTTAGGATATTCCTCTGCACATGGGAAGACTCTCTTGATGGGAGTGAATGACTGGTATTCCTTGAGAAGTCATTGACGGGAATGCGGCTGAAGTGTGTCAGACCAATTTGTTTTGAAGTATATACAGATTAACAGGGCACTGTTGGAAAAGGAGCACTTGAGTCTTGGTGGCTAACTACAGAGCAAACGTAAAATCAAGTTTCTCCCAATTTGTTAGATTATAAATAAATGAATTATAAATACCAAGTTATGGATTAGCCCTGTGACCTCTTGATGATTTTTGGAACTTTCAGGACAAGTAGCCCAAATAATTATCCACATTACTGGAAGCTCTTCCTTTCTGTAATGTTTGATGTTCCTTTGGCTCCTTGTGGCTTAATTCAAACTATGTTTGCTGAAATAATCTTTCACTGCTGTTCTGACTGTTTCTCTGTTTTGGAACTAATCTGGTAGCTCCCCCTTTTCCAGTCATATGGTGACCCATAGCACCAACTTCAGGCCATCACCTCCACAATCTTCATAGCTTGCTGCTCTGGATTCTGGGTTGGCAGATTCCTGGTTCCTTCAAGCAGACTTACATCTTCCTTCCAACCTGCAATTTGGGACAGGTGAGGCAAAAAGCAAAACAAACACATTTGAAACAAACTTTCACATGCTTAAAGTTAGCAATGTTTACACTTTTTTGTTACCTCATCCCCGATACTTGTCCTTTTCATTCTTAGGCTCACAGGTATAACTGGGAAGGGAAAAGTCTTCAGAGTACATTGTGGACGGGAATGTGAACTGAGGCTGATCCTCTAATTTAACATAAATCACAGAATGGGTCAAGTTGAAAGGGACCACAGTGGGTCATCTTGTCCAGCCTCCCTGCTTAAGCAGGGTCATCCCAGAGCACATCGCACAGGATTGTGTCCAGATGGTTTGTGAATATCTCCAGTGAGGGAGACTCTACAACCTCTCTGGGCAATCTGTTCCCAGAAACAGGGATTTCTTTATTTCTGTGAGAATGCTATGCGTAAGTATTCCTGCATTTAAACATGTTAATAGCAGCTTTGGTTGCTATACTTGTTCCCAAGTGGTTTGGGCATAGTTGAGATTAAGGTTTTACTATTTGCCATTTTAGATAATCCATACCACAGGTCTGCATCCCAAAGGATATTAACAGGGATAGGGGTAGGCCAAGGGCTAGTGAATGCTTGACAGTTCTGTGTGGGACTGCATTACTGAGCCTGGAACGGACAGTGCCTGCAAGTGAGCACAGGCAAGGCAGAAGCTGCCTTGGGTTCATGCCTGCTGGGCCGTGACATGAACTGGGTTTTCCTGTCTTGCAACATTTTTTGAAAAGTTAAAAAATTTCTCATTCTGCATGGGACAAAGTGTACTTTTTTTTGTTTCCCCTACCCTGTGCCAGTCCTGACCTTTACAGAGGTGCAGGGGCAGGGGCTGCCTGAGGGCTGGTGGGTGTGTGGCGGGGCTGCCCTGTGGACACTGGGGCTGCCTCCTTGCCACGAGTCTCTGAGCAGGGCCATTCCCACAGTAACAGAGCAGCTCACAGAATCCTTGGATTGCGTTGGAAGGGACCTCTGGAGGTGATTCGGCCCAACCCCGCTGCCAAGGCAGAGTCACTCAGAGCAGGTGACACAGGAACACATCCAGGTGGGTTTTGAATGTCTCCAGAGAGGGAGACTCTGTGACTTCCCTGAGCAGCCTGTTCCAGCGCTCTGCCACCCTCAAGGTAAAGAAGTTCTTCTTCACGTTGAAGTGAAACTTCTTTTTTAGTTTATGGCTATTGCACCTTGTCCTGGTGCTGGGCACCACTGAAAAGAGTCTGCCACCATGCTCCTGGTACCCGCCTTTGAGATATTTACCTCCATTAATGAGATCCTCCCAGTCTTCTCCAGACTAAACAGGCCCAGCTCCCACAGTCTCTCCTCACAGGAGAGATGTTGGGTCTTTGTGGCTTCTGCTGGACCCTCTGCAGCAGCTCCTTGTCTTTCTTGTACTGAGGAGCTCAGCACTCCAGATGTGGCCTCTCTAGGGCCAAGTAGTGGGGGAGGATAACCTCTTTCACCCTGCAGGCCACACTTTTCCCGACGCACCCCAGGATCCCATTGGCTCTCTTAGCAGCAAGGGCATTGCTGGCTCATGGTCAACTTGCCACCCACCACCACTCTCAGGTCCTTCTCCACAGAGCTGCTCTCCAGCAGGTCAGCCCCCAGCCTGTGCTGGTACTTGGGGTCATTTCTCCCCGGGTGCAGGACCCTGCGCTTGCCCTTGTTGAACCTCATTAGGTTTCTCTCCTCGAAGGCGAGTCACGGGCGGCATTTCGGGCGCCCCTCGCCGCTGTCGGGGGCCGGTCCCGCGGAGCCGGAGCCGCGCACATCCACCCGGCAGGTGTCAGTGTGGGCTGCGGGGCCGGGCGGGAGCGCCGCCTCCCCTCCCCCGCTCCGCCCGCCCCCCCGGCGGCGGCCC